>JAJMAB010000061.1:0-96163 GCA_030564825.1 Ogataea sithepensis | reverse complement strand
GAAGAATGTTTGTGTGCTGAAGACTCCGACTTTATGGGATACGTTGATGGATGTCTAGACTGTGGCTGGTGTCTATGGCAATACTACGGCACATACTTGACGTCTGCCCTTTCTGAATGTGGTCTTCCAACCGACCCAACGGGTACTTCTTGTGCTCCATCCACATCTTCATCGGCTTTGTCATCTTCAACCTCTGTTTCAACTTCAGCTTCGTCATCTCCTGTTCCAACTACTGCCGTTTCTTCTTCTGATTCTGCTGTCACGACCGCCTCTGCTACAACCACTTCAGTCAATTGTCACGCTTCCTGTGGTTACATGATCTTGGCAGCTAGAGCATGTTCGCCAGACGGATCCAGTGACTCTGACTATGATGAAGAATGTTTGTGTGCTGAAGACTCCGACTTTATGGGATACGTTGATGGATGTTTAGACTGTGGCTGGTGTCTATGGCAATACTACGGCACATACTTGACGTCTGCCCTTTCTGAATGTGGTCTTCCAACCGACCCAACTGGTACTTCCTGTGCTCCATCGTCCTCAGCGTCATCTGCTGTGTCAACCTCTCCTGCTACATCGACGTCAGCACCATCTGGTTCTGCATACCCAGGCTCATCATCTTCAGCAACTTTCGTTTCATCTTCATCGTCATCATCATCGTCAGCTGTTGCTTCCTCTTATTACCCAGGCACGTCATCGTCATCTGATATTGTTCCAACTATCACTGGTTACGCTTCAGGAAATCTGTTCTTCAGAATCTCTGTTCCTGGTGGATTTGGTCCATTCGGTCTTGATGGCGAAGAACCATCTGACTTCGCTTACTTGGAATCTGAATTTGCCGTTTTGGTTGACAACTCTACTGCTCCAGCTTCTTACTACACTGCAGAAGTCGCTTCTGATGACGTTATCGTCACTTTCACTGAATCCTTGGCTTCAACTGCCACCGCTGCTGTTGTTGTTGGTGCTTCTCCAGAAGCTGGTAACGGTGAATACACTGGTACTTTCTACGTTTCTGCTCTTGCTGGTGCCGCCAAGATCAAGAGAGCTGAAACTGTTTACACATTGGTTGCCACAATCACATTGACTGACGGTATCTCAGCAACTGTTTCTGGCTCTGAAGCCACCAGCGCAACCGCCTCTGGTTCTGGATCATCTGCATCCTCTGCTGCTACTTCCACCACAGAAGGTTCTGGATCATCTGCATCCTCTGCTGCTACTTCCACCACAGAAGGTTCTTCTGGTTCGTCTTCTGCTGTTGCTGTCTCTTCCGTTTCTTCTGATGAATCATCAGCTTCCGAAACTGAATACACCACCGTTGTTACTACTCACTCTGGTACCACCACCACTGTGACCGTTCCATGTGATGGTTCCTGCTCCACTGCTACTCCTTCAGTTTCTGAGTCAGATTACTCAACTACATACACTGCTTACACCACTGTTGTTGATGGTACCACCGTTACTGTTACTGAACCATGTACAACTGAAGCTGACTACACAACCTACACTACTGTGACTGGCGGTGTTACTGTTACTGTTACCGAACCATGTGACACTGAAACTTCATACACCACTTACATGACTGTTACTGATGATGTTACTGTCACCGTTACTGAACCATGTACTACTGAAATTTCTTACACCACTTACACCACTGTCACTGGTGGTACTACCGTGACTGTTACTGAACCATGTACCACTTCAACCGAGGAGTCAACTAGTACTGTTTACACAACTGTTGTTACCACCGTTTCTAACGAAGCTACCACCGTTACTGTCGCATGTGATGGCTCATGTTCTACTGCTACCGTTGCCTCATCAGACTTGACCAAGACTTACACCACCACCGTGTACGAGGCTCAGGGATCCACCGTTACTGCTACCGTTGAATGTACTGCTTGTTCTGCTGAAGACATCACCTCGACTGTGCAAGTTTACACTACTATTTACGCTACCACCGAAAGTGATACTACTTTGACAACCACTGCTGTTGTTACTGAAACTGTTGCTGTTACCACCGCTGCTGAAGCTGGTGAATCAACTGAAGCTGCAACTGCTGCTACTGTCGAATCAACCGAAGGTGCTACTGCTGCAACAGCCTCTGCCACCGAAACAACGGAAGCTGTTGCCTCAACCGCTGCTGCTGAATCTACAACTGCTGCAGTTTCTGAGTACGAAGGTTCTGCTGCTAAGTTGACTACGTCAATTGGCGGTTTCTTCTTCTTGCTCTTTGCTTTGTTAATATAGTTATTTTCTGATTTCTAAGGTTTTTACCACTTTTGGGTGTTAGCTCTATGTTTTCTGACTGGCAAAGTGTCTGATTTCATTCCCTTTGCTGTTAAATGTTTACTTTGTATCGTTTCTGGTTTTGGTCTATTTTTGCGTTCATTTTCTTTTTCTTTTCCTTTTGCTAAAACCTTATATAATGTAAAGACTATTTTTTATGATTTTAGAAATTAAGCATGGTAGTATATTTCATCCATAAAACCCAAATTATCTTTCTTTGATTAAGATGAAACAATTTTGAACCATCATTTACTAACAAATTAAGATCACTATCTTACTAGTTGGGGAAAAAGAAATATTTGGATCATATATTATATTATACTAAAACTAGCAGTCAACTAGTTCGACAAGCTTAATATACACTGGGGAGCATTGATAAGCGATATCAGCGTTATATAGGTTGTAAAAGTCTCCCGACAAACATTTCCAGAATTCCTGTTGGTCACCTAGGGCCAAGTATCCATAATCATCTATGGCCCAACCAGCAGCATAGATAGCACCAGCCTGAGGAGGAGGACCATCAAATTGGAATTGGTTGTTGGAAACAATAGAACCGACTCTTCCTTCAGCATCGTATAGAATCCCGTTTTCCAAAGTGACTTCTAAGTTACCATAGACTCTACAATGCGTCTCTAACACAGGGTACACGTCTCTTTTGTTCATTTTGTATTCTTCGGCAGATTCAACAGTGAAACCCATGACGGTGGATCCCATGTCAGTAATACCACCGTATAAAGTTGTGTCTGGCTTCAAAGAGGTCCAATCAGCACGAATGGTGGAAGCAAGAGCGAAAGTGGAAGCCAATAGTGCGAATCTCATAATTATATATGTATGCTGCCAGTTTTGTGCAATTGATTTGTAGGTGGTCTTTTATAAAGTTTTGTTTATCTTGTTATCTCGGGATCAAACTATTATTGTATTCGATCAATATTTCAAAAGATGGAGAACCAGAAACCTATTTATAAGGGTCTCCCAGAAGCCCCAACGCAGGGCCTGGCTAAGCACAGTTGCACCCTGGGAGGGAGCACTAAGCGTATATAGGGCGCACACAGCCCTGTACTCTTTTGGGCCCGGCTTGCAGCTCAAGATTCCTCTGGACGTTTTTTTGGGCAGAACATGTGCCCTTAAATGCAGTGATCCGAGAGGCCGACATAAGACCTATCTGTCGGCGATCTGGGAGGAGAAGCTTGGATATCACCAAGAAAATTTACGGGGAATGCCATTGATGTTTTCCAAGAGGAGAAAAAAAGAAAATAAAACTAAGATTCATGAGAAGAGCGTTGAAAGACGGATGTCTAAAGCGGGTGGTAAACCAAAGCAAAAAAAAAAAGATGCAAACAAAAGAAACCATATAGAGAACAAAATTGTATAGAAAATAGTAAGATCAGAATAATAAAAGAAAAGAAAAAAAACACACACACACGAAAGTTAGCAATACACAGTATTGCATACCAACACTTAACGAACAAATTCACTATTAAATTGAAAAGAAAATCAACAAAATGCAAAAACAAAACAAAAGTCCAAAGTTAGGACAACAATACAACAATAAATATCAGATTAATTAAATGGAAGGAACATCAGGTTCTAACCATTTGGTGGGTAGCTTCGTCTTATTTGCTTCATTCGTCTGCAAAAGAAACTTTTTCAATTTCACCCTGTCAGGCTTGCCATATAGTTTATTTGCCATTTCGGCAGCATTCTTGAGGGCAACACTTTCATCACCACAGAGTCCAGCAAATCTTGTTCTTGCAGCTTTACATTTCCAAAAATGTTCCAATAATCTGGAAGGACATGAATGTCTTTTATTGTTAGTCTCCGAAACGCAAAAAGTGCATAAGAAGGTGGATTTATGTGTATGAGCATGTTTTCTCAAACTATCTGCAGTCTTGTAATTTTGAAAGCAGATTGAACAAGTGAACTTTTCAAGCAGTTTATTTGGGATACTTTTTGACACTGCGTTCGTAGCATCATCATATGGGATACCTGTAATGGCATCCGAACTTAGAAACAGCTTCTCATTCAGATCTTCATCAAACTTTAAAATGGGCACTTCGCTAGAGCCATCATCAGATTTGGCTCGCACTTTAACAGGTGCCTTAACTTGTGTATCCAATAAAAATGAAATATCCGCTCCAAGATCGTCAAATGGCTCGTAAGAAGCATGCTGTATGAATGTATTGTCATCGTTTATGTAGGTATAATCCAAAATGGATTCGTTTCCAATCTCATTAAATCGTTGCAACTCGTACTGGGCATTCCATACGCTTAGGTTTTCGCTGAAAAATTCGTCTTGCATACGAACGGTCTTCTCGTTATTTGTAGCTTTTGTGACACAGTGACCATCATCAAGGACCAAAAGAGGAGAGGGTTGGGTCCAATCCCAACTGTCCGGATTTGGCTGTGTCACGTAGGCAAATTCATCGTAGTCTTCAAGCGGCATTAATTCTATCAAAAACAAAAAAGATTAAATTCTTAGTTGATCAGATGTATGGAATCTGTTTTAAGTGGATGTACCAAGAGAAGGAAGAAGAAACAGAACAACCATATAAATAAACAAGGGCTAAGTTGTGAGATGATGACAAACCTAAATGAGGCAATTCAGTCCCGGCTGTGTGACATGTGTTTTTTTTTTTTTTTTGCCTGCAGCCTTTTGGGAATGGGGACTGCATGGAGTTACCCGGATTTACCCACGATTATATAATATCTTAGATGCCCCCCATAACATTTATCGCATTTACTGCCCCCCTTTTTTTGTCCATCTATATATCAATTATATTCGTACATATATTACACGTTCTAAACATAAGCAAGCATGCTGCGAACTAAGGCCCTCACTTGGTAAAATAAGCTTCCGACTCCACCATCGATAATCAAATTACCATCGCTGATCTTTCTCACAGTAACCAGGTTGTCAACCACTAACGTACCATCACCTTTGAACTCTGCAGAATGGTTCAACTCGTTCAATTTTGCGCGGAGTTCTGTTAATTTCACATCACCGATACTGATAGAATTCAAACCAGGGATCATTGAAGAGGTTTCAGGTGGTTTTAACACATATGTAGTTTTTAACGTTTCAGGAGAAGAAGCGCACGACACTTCACCATAAACGTGAGCAATGGATTGCCCACCTGTAATGTTCTGCCAATTCAACGATCTGCTCAACTCAGGGTCAAGTTCCAAGTTATACGATGTGATAACGTTTCCTAAATCGATAGGTTCGTTCAAGTTGCACTTGATGTAATCTGTCCCCAAGGCACCACTGCTGTTTTGTGAATACAAGTACAACAACTTGTTCTGCTGTTGCACCAACATGGAATCAATGATATCGTTTGCATTACCTTGGAAACCATAGGTTGTGTTTGGCAATAATATCACTTTTCTCGGCTTCAATATGTTGAAAGTTATCTTCATCGAACGTAAATCAGCAATTCCTGATAAATCAATAAACGTTAAACCACAACGGATGCCTGCTCTTACCGTCTTTGTGGAACGAGATTTTGGATCCAAGAGAGGGTCGAGGTTATATAGCGTATCCTTTTGTACAGGTGAACTCTCCACGTTCGAAAATTCTGCACGCATTCTCTTTCTTCTTCTTCTTCTTTTTGAACCGTTCATACGTCTTTTACCAGTATCTGTAATGTCGTCATCGATATCATAATCCGAGTCCGTTTCATACTCACTCTCAGCATCCTCTATTCTTGTGTTAGCGAGTGATTTCTTCAAAGAGAATTTTTCCTCTTCTCTCATGAATTCGTCGTGCTTGATAACTTCACCATAGTCATCAACAGTGATTTTTTTCATTATGAACGGGAACATTCTATTTTTACCTTTGGCATTTCTCACATCAAAATCCATAGGCATTTTAAGGATCTCTTCAACTTTTACATTCTCATCTTGATTCTTGGTAGAATTATGATGTGTTGACTGTGTGATCGCTGCTCCTGTAGTGGTTTTTATGGATTTCTTTTTCTTTTCTTTCTCCCCATTCTCATCCACTTCATGTTCTTCTTTTCCCTTAGTAACGTTTTCGGTTTCTTGATTATCACCTTTCTTTCCATTGTCGTCGTCCTCATCATCTTCATCTTCGTCATCGTCATCATCATCATCATCATCATCATCATCGTCATTATCATTATCATCAATCAACTCATCCTCTTCGTCTTCATCACCAATCATCGTATCAAGCAAATCGTCATTCTTACGCTCTTCCAATTCTAATTCTCTCTGGCGTTGGCGTCTCTCTGCCACTCTCTTATTGTAGAAGTTCAATTCCGATCCACGCAGGGGCTCTTCCTTCACAACCGTCAACGGGAATTCTTTCTGCAAGATAATCAAAGAACCATCTTGTAAATTATCCGACTCTTTGACTTTCTCTTCCCAAATTCTAAACAGTTCATACGAAGTTGAGTTAGCCTCTGGCCTTTCCGTTAAAATCAAAGCGGTATTCTGTTTCGAGCATAGCTCCATAAAGCAAGTTCTTGACAAAGAACCTTCATTCATGTCAACACCGTCGACGAAAACAATCTTGGGGCCCAATTCAATGGTTTCCAAATCCTTCAAAGTTATCAATTTCAACCTAGTTGAATCGAATGGCGTTTGGTTTTGATTGTGTGATTGTGATTCCCACATTCTAGTGATATCAGGTTGCATCCATTCCAACATGTTGGCTGAAAATTGCAAAGATTTCACACCTGTAAAAGAAACGACATACAAAGGGATATCGCTTGGAATCTTTTGATCTAATAATGGTAACAATTCAAAGATTCTGCCTGTAATGGTGGTGGGTAGTAATATACTGGTACCGTTAACAAGAGTCAACTCCACCAAGTTTAAAAATTTCTCAATTCTTCTTTTGTGAGATAACCCAGAACCCAAGTCAGAGCCAGAGATTAAAGTCGTTGGTCTCATGACGTTGTTAGCATTACTCGATAAGAATCCTGCATTCAAGAAGGAGTCCTTAGCATGATTCCAAGCAGGAGCATAAACGATCTTCTCAGCCTCTTTGGTCAATATCCAACAGGATCCACCTAACGAGTGACCTGAATTGTAGGCAGTGATGGTTATTCCCGACAGATTGCCTTGTAAACCAACGGATTGAGCATAATTGAGGGCATGGATCGAGTTGAAACTGTTCTCAACATCTTGCACCTCCAATTCGGCACTTTCCAATGCACCTAGCAGGCCAACTGATCTGTACAATTCGGTGGTGGCCAACCGTCCAAGCTTAGCAATTGGTAACGTGGCGTACGTTTTGATTCTACGGAGTATTGGATACCGATGCAGGAGTAAAGCAAACGCACCAATGTATTCAGCTGTAGGGTGAGATAAGATGATGATATCGATCTTTGGGATGATTTCGTCCAAGTACGATAAATCTGATTTCCCATCCCATCCTGGATCTGCCAGTATGTTGATCTGGTTGTTGTCAAAGGATAGAATACGCGCCTGTGTCTTTGTGCTGTTTGTTAGTTGGTGTGCATTGGGATCTGGGGTGTCTGAATCTTTCATCTTCTCATCGTCGGAGCCAAATGGATCGTATGCGTCATCCTCTTCCTCCTCTTCCTTTTGAGGAGTTGGCTCACCCAGTGGCGGTGCCAGGGATACAAACTCAAACATATCTTCCGTTCAGTATCTGTATAGAGAAGCAATTGAATCGTGGGATAGGAGCACCACAATAGAAGACATTTGCAATAATAGTAGAGGTTCCATCAACAAGAAGTCAAAAAAATTCAAAGTTGAATAACTTCTGTCGTATGACATAAGCAAAGAGACAACCAGCTGCACCCGTGCACCGAGAACGGCAGAGGGGGGAAGAAGTGAGGAGCTGGCGAACTTTGCACTTTTCGTACATGTTAATTGTTTTTGTTGTTTCTACTTTTCCAGAGGTTTTTCGGTGTTTCCAGTCAACTGCAACTGTAAAATTCCATAGAAGGCGCAGATTTTCCCACAGTTAATAAAGGAGAATGTCGACGACAAACACGAACGATACGATCTCTACTTCTCGTTTCACGGACAAAGTCCGTGATACTCATTTTGTGTTTGAGAATGCTTCTTTACCAAAGGAGATTCCTCACGTTCCAGAAGTTGGTGCCACTACAGGTCCGTTGATATCAGCATCTTTTTTCATTGGAGATCGTTGTAAAGCATACAACGACGATTTCATGCAGTGTCATGCAGAGAACGGTACAAATGGGTCCATCAACTGTTTAAAAGAGGGAAGAAGGGTGACCAGATGTGCCAGTTCGGTGATTCGTGATTTGAATACCCATTGCAAGGACGAATTCGAACTACATTACAAATGTTTAAACTACGGTAATATGGAATTGAAGAATTGTAGAAAAGCGGAGCATTTGTTAAACGGATGTGTTTTCAAGAGTTTGGGATTAAAGAAAGAGATACCTGATGATGGGGGTAAGGAAATATTCAAGAATGGTAACCAACTTTGGGTTCCTGTCCATCCACACTTAGATTCAGAAAAAGCTTACAGGATTTCTCAAAAGGGTGGAGATCCATTTGCTGCAAAGAAAGAAAAAGCTATCTCTGGAGAAAAGCAACAGATCTGATGCCAATTATACTTCAACCAATAGACTGCACGAATTTGTTCACATATTTATTTACTTATTTATTTATTTAAAGTTATTTATTTATTGATTATTTATCTATTTATTTATTTATTGATTGATTATCTATCTATCTATCTATCAATCCATCCATCTACCTATATCTATATATATATATATCTAACCACCACTCCCCGTCGAAGATCCACAGCAGCTACCCCACTTTTCCCCTCCAGAGTCCAGCGACGCAGCAAAGAAAGACGCGTCGATCGATGCAGTAGGAGCACATTTAAGCATACCGCCCAGCCGCACAGAGGCACAGATTACGAAGCAGGCGGTGAGGGCAGCTGTACTCGACAACAACAACAGGCATCCGTTCAGGTACAACCGTTTTATTCAATCCCCTAGTGGTAGCAACCAATTTGCTTACAAACCTTCTTAATCGACAATCAACTGTATCAATTGAATTTCAAGCATTCATTTCTCTCCATTTATTTACTTGGCTTCAGCAAAAAACTTACGTCAGATAACCCAGACAACCAAAATATATAGTCACACGAAAAAGAAAAGAGGAGTTTCACAGGAACCACCCACCAACAACTCTACAAGTCTCCCTTCATAATGACTTCAGCTACAAAACAGATCATATTTGATGAGATAAGAATTCTTGATGAAGTGATTGAGGTGCTAGTCAATCCAACTAATTATAGCATTAAAACGCTGAGCTTGTTCAATTATTTCAATCTGTCAATAGGAACGCTGCCGAACACGCAGACACAGTCACAGCCACAGACACAGACACAGACACAGACACAACAACAACAAATCTCAGAGTCCATGCCTAAGACAAGAACCAATTCACAACGTACTCTATCTTCATCCAGTGTATCATTTGTATCGATGCGAAGTGTAGAAAATGGCACCAACTCTGGCGTTTCTGTCAAAACGGTAGACTTTAACAACTTTATTGAATTGGGTTACCAACTCTCCAAACCAGGCTTGTCCGTTCTGTCAGTGATCAAATTGCTTTCCAGTAATGTGTACATCAACAATTTCAACGATACAAGAAACGTGAATAACTTGCTGGAAATGATAGCCTCCGAATCAAGGCACTTTGATGGAGGTCTATATTATCTACCCGATTTGAGGTTGGTTATGAAGAACGTCTTGATATTGTTTATCAACTATTTGAAAAAACAAGAGAATACTGCGATTGGTACTCCAGAAGAACCGATGCTTTCCAATCTAATTTTGCTATTGAATATTTCCATAGTCAACAAGTTGCTAAAGATCTTTAAGGTGTTAAATGACGGGCTACAATTAGAAAGCGAATCCATATTGAAAAGGCTAATGAGGTAGCTTAACTCTCTTATTTTTTTTGATTTATTTTATTTCCTATATCTCTTTTTGCTATAAGCTATGTGTAGAACATCAACCCTAAGTACGAACCTAATACAAGAAAACTATTAATGATAATAATAAATACTGTCGTTATGATCGTTACATTTAACAATTAGCTATATACCAAGCGAATTTCTATATATATAAGATATTAGATTTGTTACATTGTTAAAGATTAGAATATCACGTTAGCAATTTTTGCCCATAAGGCCTTAGCAAATCTTCTTCCTAAGATTTTACCCACGATTGGCAAAATAACAAAGTTCACCAAAGTCTTTAACTGAACCAAACTTTCTTCCCATTCCTTCTGCGGATCGCTCGATATTATGTCCGTTTCGTAGGTATATTCCGTATCATCATCATCATCATCTTCAGAACCATCATCGTTGTCATTCGCCACAGTGGCTCCTGGTATAGCCCCACTGAAGAATGAAGATTCATCTCGTGAATTTTGCAGTTCGTGGAGGATATCGTTATGAATGCTTAGATTAGCTGAAGATAAAGCGGATTGTGACATTGCTAGTATTCAATCCTGCGTGTGAATTTTCTTTTGCCTTCTCTTTCCTATTTGCCCAGATTCAAAACCTTACAATCTAAGGGTACAAATAATATATAACCAAAATCGAACGTAGGTACAAGAAGAAGAAGGCTTTCAGTTAAAGGAGAGCTCGAGCTGGCGGAATTAGCCAGGTTGAAATGGCCTCCGAATTAATGTGTGCTTCGGGCACGCTCTCCACGATGGCAGCGGTGTGCGGATGCTGTTTTTTCACGGCAATGAACTGAATCTACTTCAAGTTCAGGGATAACTTTTCATGCTTTTGCACTAAAATATATACCCTTTCATTCCCCTCTTTGTTGATGATGCTCTTAGAAGCATGAGTTATCGACAGTTGGGAACCAATCCATATGTACACAACAGAAGACGAGAACCGAAGCACGTGTATGCTCCTTTTAAAGATACCGGTTTCCAACCAACAGCGTTCTTATCTTCTAGAGACCATCGGATCAATTTCGATAGAATCAACGATAAAGAATCCACGTTGAAGAACTTACTCGACCATGACGACGTTGACTTTTCAACAGATTTAGAAGGAACCAATTACGGTATTGGACTCAGCATCGATTTTGCAGGTATTGAAGAAAGAATAAGGAAAATATTTGGAGATGACTTTACCAAGAAGCCTGCTGCGGTTATTCCAAAAGAGAGTTCCAAGGTCAAGAGAAGGAAAACCAATATAGTCCAATTGAGTTATTACGGTGATGATGATGACGAATTTGAAGATGGATTGGGAAACGCTCCTATATTCATGAAGGCACCTCTTGGATCGATTAAATTTCAGAAAAGGAGGAGAACCAAACTTGGCAGTTTGAAGTCGCAAAATGATAAAATGGGTGACTTGCGTTTCATAAAGAGCTCCAAATTGTTGTCTTTTAAAATCACAGATACGATTGCACCCGTTGAACCCAGTGAATGGGTGTATTTTTCCATGGATCCAATGGTAAAAGAGGGTGAAGACGACGAAGTTCAAGTCAAGAAGTCAGAGTTGAAGTTCGCATCACAGTTGTCAAAATCAGAGTATGTTCTTCTTTTAAATAACATTTCGTATATTCAGATCGATCATTGGAGGTATTTGTACGCTGCAGAGCAGACGCATCTAGAAGATGTGGATGCCAATGATTGGATGATTGATCTATACCTCTACATTTGTTCGAAGATTGCAGCTTCTGACGAGGGTCAGAATAAAGAAGAGGTGACACCATTGGATGCGTACTTTGATGACGTTTTGTCCAACTATTTAATCAATTTCAAATCAGATAGGTTCACAGATGATACAATTGGTGAAGGTACTGCGTTAAGCCGAGGACAAAACAAAGTGCGCAGAATAGAGAAAGAAATCCATGTTCCTCCGTTAGTTTTGAAGCTATTGAACAACTAATGTTTATAAAAGGCTGGATATGAAACAACTCACTCAATGCAAGGAATACCGTACTTACAGATCAAGTAATAGAGCTACAGTATATATTACACGATTTAGAAGTCGCTTTCGATATATTTTGGTGGGGATCGAACTGAAACTGCGGGACTGATAATGGACTTACCAAACCAATGAATAACCTTCCTTCAATGATTCTATTTCACTATCAATATGAACATATGGGCTATAATGGTTTAATATTGTTCGCATCAACATGGAGGATGCCATAAAAAATTTATGTAAAGAGATGAAAGATTGGGCCAATGGAAATCAAAGGCAGCAGCTTTCAGATGAGCTCGTTCTTAATTCTTTAAAATACTCTCCTTAGAGCAAAGTGATTTTCCAACAAGTAAGAAAGGGCGGTAAAGTGAGAACCCTAGCCTAAGCCGAGTTATTCAAAGATGCCATAGCCATTGTGATAGATGCACCAAGCCATTCTAAGCCTATAGCTACCAGAGAGTATTTGACCACATCGATTTTGAAATTTGCACCCTATACAAGTTACAGCCACCACCTGCCCTGAAATGGGGATGGGGAACAGAGCCCAGATATCGATAATAAATTCGGCCCGCGCCCCCTTTTCTTATCTCCACGTCTGACAGCCGTGCGGCTGTTTGGCTCTGCCCCCCATCTTTACTTGGCTGCATTCAAGATGACTGTTCTTTGAATGCGTTTATATAAACCACAGATGGTGAACATTTCAAGTTTTCAGTTCTCAGTATCCACCAACCAAACCAAAAGTACACAAAAGTAGTCAAGCACAACATGTTTAAAAGCCCTAAACTCGTTCAGAAATTCACAAAAGATCCACCATCTAACCAGACCCGCAAGGCAACCAAAGTATTCATTCCTTTGCTAGGTTCCCAAATGGTCGGTAGGAGATCGATCATCAGCATGATTTTGGATGAAAAGTTTGAGCACCACCTGAAGGAATACCGTGGATCTGTTAAAAGATCGTTGGACAGATGGTACGCCGGCCAGCTGACCGGTGGGATACATTTGGTGCTCAGTTTCGATCGTCCAACGGGAGACGATTTCGAAGCTTTAAAACCGCTTATGTACAACATCAGCAATACCGTTGTTTTGTGTTACTGCCTAGCTGAACTTGAATCAATTGAAGTTTTGAAAAACTATTTCATCCCTGAGTGCTTGAAATATTATCCTGGAAAGTCGATTATGTTGGTTAGCACAAAAGCAGATCTGCCTGCTGTGAAAGACTTTGATCTGGAAACCGAAAGGAAAATTTTCAAAGAGTTTGATTATATGGTGGCTGCACATCTCAGAGTGTCTGCGAAAACTGGTGAAAACATGGATCTGCTTGAAGAAATCATGTTGACTTTGGCGTTGCAAAATAAGCTGGGTGAGCATTATCCGAAGAAAAAGAGTAGGGGCTGCATTACCATGTAACGCGGCCGACATATTCACTCTGCTTTTTAATTTACTGTTTAACTAACCTAATGAACTTCAATATAATTGCGTTGGGGAATGTTGATTACACGAGGGAAGGCAAATATAAGTATAGGAATATTATGGTTCATTCAAAATACCGGAAATGCAAGAAGGTGAAAAATATTAGAAACCAGAAAATGAACAAAAATAAATACATTATAAGTAACGAATAAATAAATGAATATAAGCAAAGTAATATAAACAAAATAAAAAATATTCAGTTGGCCAAAATTGGTCACTCCAAAGAAAGATCACCGAATTGCTTCCGGACTTTCAACTCTCTAGCATTCTTGATCTTCATCTCTCTTTTGATGCCATTAGCACCACCTCTCTCCTTCCACTCCTTGGAGTCTGTAGGGGTGCTACTGCCATCATCCTTAAATTCGTCACTATAAGTCTTGTTATCACCTGTGTTGCTGCTTGGCTTGATCAACACGTTACGAAGCTCCCTTGAGGCAAGGTATTGAGTCGACAACTCGGAATCGTAAATGTATTTCAAATGGATCAATCTGATGTATTCAAACCACGATTTCACAGGCAAGGCTTTGCTCTTACCTAATTTGAATCTTGCCAAAACCCTTGCTGTTTCGTTTTCGGATTGTTCCAAGAGCATCTGTTTCTGTTTCGATGGTGGCGACGTTTCAAAAGTGATCGTTTTCAAGACTTCTCTGAAAATTGACCGTGATTCCTTCTTGTCTTTCTTTGAGACACGTCTGGACGAATCTCTAATGAGTGTATTCAAGTGGGTTTCCAATTGGTAGAACGGTGTGTATGGAGATAAGTCTACCTCGTCTTCGTCAAACTCTCCATCTGATGGATAATTCTCGGTGTAGTCATATAGTTCAAACATCAACGCTATTATGATACTAACCGATTTCAGCACCCTCTTGGAGAGGGACGAGTCTTCCAAAAGGTCAACCAAAGGAATCAATTTTTCTTCGATCAACTGGTTCAACTCTTGACCTGATTTGTAAAGTAGAGTGAAAATGACACCGATAGCATCGAGAGCATTGATCACAACAGTCTCTTCTTGCTCTGTCATCGTTGTACGAGTTAGATACGTTTCAATGACGCTGAAATGCAAAGACAACTGTTCTTCAAGTCCGTAACAGGACGATCCATCAAATATCAGTAGCAAGAGACTGGCATACGCTATGATGCTAGAAGACACAACAATAGATTTGATCTTGGTGCTGTCTTCATCAACATCCTCTTTCACGTCTTTATCTTGATCAAAAGACATGATTGCCGTTTGAATATTGGACAACAGCACAGGAAACAAGGAATCCAAAACAGAAGTTGCAATGTCATCGAGGTCGTAACAAACGTAAACAACAATGCTGCGTAGTGCCAAGATGTACTCCAAATCCGATCTCGTTGAAGAAAGCAACTTGACCAAGTTTTCAAAATCGTAGTCGTTGATCAATCCAATCGACTCTGAAGGTAAAACTTTTATGAGATGGTTGTATAACTGAGAAAATAAAAATTCACGAGTCATCGTCGGTAACTTGGACCTACTCGTAGTGGTTGTCAACGTGGTTATAATCTCTTGAATTGTGGCTCTTGAAGTTGGGGATGAGCCTCCTCCTCCTCTTAATCTATCCGATGAAGTCGGAGATACACCAAGAGAAGGCGTTGTTGTACTTGGAGATCTGGAAGATGATGGCGTGATGATCGATCTCAAAAGAGAGTTGGCACGACTATCTTGGTTAGGTTGGTTTCTCTGTTCAGCGGCATCCGATTGAGTAGAAGTGGCTGTTTCTGATTGTTCAAAGCTGTTGTTGTTCAATGAAGCCTCTAACTTGGCAACTAAGAGTGCATCAAATCTGGTTAGGTTTAACTGCTCGTTAACTTCGTTGTCAAAGTCATCCTCCTCTGTGTCGGTCTCATTAGCAGGGGTTCGAGACGGGGTACGTGAGTTTGAACGAGAAGACGTCGTCCTGTTTCTCTTTGATTGGGATCTTAGTTCTCTTTCTAATCTAGACATTTCAAAAAAGCTCTGATACGTGGAAGCAGCGTTTTGGAAATTGTGTTGCAATAGAATAAGAAGAATCTGGTGAAGAGCAACGTGAGCCAATCCTAAGAGTCATGTTTATAGCACTGCTGACAAAGAGCCGTCGGGGGCAGCCTGGCACAGTAGTAACTTGTAAGTAGCCTGCGGCCTGCAACCCCACCGAGGCGATCACTCCACTAAAACAGCAGACATACGTAATCCTGTATATAACAATTATACAGTTTAAATTTGTATGGGGGGCTCTGGGCGACGCGTCGATCAGGCGGTCGCTGCCAATTGTAAACTGGGGCGCACACTACTGGAGGTTGATCGATGTGTCATTTATTATGTCACAGAGCATGGGATCTCAGAAACAGCCTGTGAGAAAAGTATCTAAATAAGAGGAGGAAAAGAGAGAGACTCCATTGTCGTAAAGAAAGGCAAGAAGTAGGAATGTGAGACAGTTAAGAAGCAATTAAAATGTAAGCTGACTAGCAGAGCAAAAAAAAAAAAAAAAAAAAAAAAAAAAAAGGTGCAAAAATGATCAAAGAGATTAGATATGAAATAAAATGAAGACGAGAAATAGGAGGAAAAAACATAGGATATAAAAACGGAGAGAACAAAACAAAATTAAAAAAAAGAAACAAACACATAAAAGTAGAATCTGATGCATAATTAACATAAACAAAACGAAAACATCCAGAGCAAGATACACTATGACACATAGTTACTTGAACTTTTTTGTTCAGGAACCAAACTCTAACGGAGAGATACTGCTTCCTACCAAAGCAGTTCCAGCTTCTTCAACTTTTATATTCAGCTCATCATTGTCACCCATGGTTGTGTTTCCTTTAAGTCTTCCTCTATCTTCCATTATTGGATTCATCTCAGATTTGGAGACAACTTCAGAGAATGATTCATTTTGAAGGGGATTTTTTTCACGATCAGCAGTCGCATTGTCGGTAACCGTACCATTTCCAGTGGTTCTATCAGCACCTCCATCGTTATCGCTGTCTCTACCAGTTTGAACAACAAACGATCTGAACCTTTCCAACTCCCTCTTGATACCCCTCAACTCCCCCTTCAAACTTTCGTTTTCCTTCAACAAGCCTGTAATATACTTCGTACTCAATTCAACGGTCGTCGCTTTACTTGGTACAATGACATCATTCTTCAAGAAATCAGGAAGAAGCCTTTCGAGGTCTTGGATGGCAAAGTTCATTCTGTTACGACGGCCTTGCTCTGCAAGCTTATGGTTGGTTTTCTTATCTGAACCTGAGTTGATAGGGTATGCCTGTGAGGAAACAGAACTAATCGAAGAAGATCTTGCCAACATTGATGGCGATTTCGTGCCATGTGGCAAAACAGGTGATGTCTTCAAAGAAGCGCTGTTGGAGTTACCCCCGTTGGATGCCGTCGTAGAGGGGCCTACTGGAATCGATGACTTCGATAACAGGCTAAAATTGTTGGCATTGTTCAGGGCTTCCAATAGAATAGGGTTGGACGAAGGTAAAATGACAGGAGATGACTGGGCAGAGTTGCTGTTATGATTTGGGTTTATCTTGACCGAATCGTTGGGTCCCAGCCTTGGCGAATTCGAAAGTGAGTGCACTGCTGAACGGGGATGTGAATGGGACCGTTGCCCCGTGTTCCCTGTTGTAGCACCAGCAGCTGCTGCTTTGGACAAGTTGAAGGACATCAGCGTAGCTGGAGTTGCAGCAGTGCTTGGGGATTTCGGATCTGCCTGTGGACTAGAAGGTGACTTGGACTGTGATGGAACTGGTGGGTGGTCGGTCATTATCTCATCTTTATCCTTTAGAGGTGGATTAGGAGGTGGTAGCATCAACTCACTATTACTCGTACTTGACGAAGAAGACGAACCAGGAGCACCGGTACCGGCTATAGAAGCGCCATTGTTATTTCCTATGCCGCTGGCAGAATTGGAGTTTGTTGAGGTGGTTGTGGCAGATTCAGGAAGCATGTCAAAGACATTGCCTTTCTTCTTGAGTTTATTAACAGCTGTGTAAGACCGTCTAGAGTTAGGTGTAGTTGGAGTGATGACAGGGGAATTCTTGGCTCTCTGGTTGGATTGTGAGGTGGCAGGATTGGAAGGGCCAAACAAGGGTGTTGTGTTGGGAGTCTTTGAACGTTTGTAAGAGGATCTACGGGACGAGGTGGATCCATTATCGTCATTCGTCAAAGGAGGCGAAATATTGAATTGCTCCTCTTTTCTCTTTTGGCGCAGAGAAGATGAAGACGTTGGAGCAGGGAACCTGACCGTCTGAAACTCCAAAGCAGGTGACGTTAAAGGAGAAAATCCAACCTTCTTTGCTGGTGGTTGTTGCAAGTTCGATGTTCTGTCCAGAGGTGTCACTGCTGGTGAGATTAGCGGAGTGAAGATTTCATCTGGACACACAGAAGGCGTCGTCAGTGATGGTTGTCGTTGTGGTTGGTGGTGACTCTGTACCTGCTGGTGCTGTTGATGCTGTGCCTGTTTCTTTTGTTGTTCTTGCAAGTGCAAATTTAGCTGTTGCTGCTGTTGGAGTTGCATTTGGAGTTGCATCTGTTGTTGAAGATGGTGCTCCAGTTGTTGTTGCATCAATTCCAACTGATCATTTGGCTGAAGCCCTTGCGACGGCTGTGGTTGTTGATGTAAATTTGCACTGTAATGCGGTGGAGGATAACTATCAGGTGTGTTTGAATTTGAATTTGAGTTGGATGAGGTGTCTGTGAAATGATGGCTGTGGGCATGGTCGTTGCCATGATGGTGTTGGTTTTGCTGGTTTGTATCGTGAAGGAATGAGTAATCTTGAAATTGGCGATGCTGTTGGCTATCCATACCTTGGGTGTGGATCATATCGTCAAGGTGCTGGATGACTTGCAAGTTGGTAAACTCAGACCAAGGGATATCCATGTGATCGAATTGAACGTCGGTTAGATCGTGTGCCGCAGTGTCGTCCTCGACGCCATTATCGTGGTTGCTTGTGTTGTTACTGTTTGTTGGAGTGGATCCATCGCTGGTGCTGCTCGAAGTGTTTGAGTGTATCGCTTGCTTGCTCATCCTTGATGATGCCCGAGAAATAGTTTTTTTTCCTTGGGATAAAGGGAGTAATCAAGAGAGGTTGAAAAGGAGAGTAACCAACCTTCACAGGGGAGAGCTGCTAGCAGACTGGCGTCAAAAACGGATGCAGAAGAGAAGAATTACCAGCTACTTACTGAATTAGCTGTAGTCGTATTGCAACAAAAAAAAAGACTAAGACAGAAATTGCAGTGGCTAAGAATTTGGCGATCCGCTTTACACAGCCACACCAAATCTATTGTAACCAACGGCGCACCGCCACATATGTGACAATAGCCGCTGGTGGAACCGCCACACCCACGTGTGCCATTTCCGTTCTAGTAGGGGGTGTGGCTGGGGGTTGGTTTCGAATTCATATATGTGGCGGTGCAAGAAGGGGTTTTCTGTTTCCTTGCTTACATAACGCATTTAGTTAGCCGCATGCAGGGTGTTCTATCTGCAAGGATGTTTATGCCCTATAGAAATTTATATGTGATACATGCTGTATATATTAAATTATAGGTTACGTGCTTTATCTATATATATATATATACTTGTTTGCTTGCTTTCAACTATCATATATTATATCTATTTTACTAGTGGGGTCTTGCTTTTGGCCCCCAGTTCTTCGTAGGGTTTTCCTGGTACCGCACAATCTTGACGTTTCTGAGTTTGCGCAATCTTTTCAACACAAGGCTATCTTTGCTTTCTTTGAACAACCACTCAACGTCACTTAACTCAGAATTCTCCCCACTTTTCGATTTAAGCTCTTGCAAATCGATATTCTTGCCAATGTCATCGTTCATTAAGATTCTGTAACCTGCACCGGTCTTGCTCATCTTCTCAACAGAATGACCAGTTTTCTCACAGTATTTCTTCCCTATAAACCAAACAACTTCCCATGGAGCGTTTGTTTTAATGGCACTGGTCATTGCGTGGGTCAATGAAGCGTCGTACCCTAAGTTCCCAAGTGCAGTCACAATGGCTTCGATCGGTGGAGCAGAGCATTTTAACACCGATGACAATGTTGTCGTCTTGAAATAAAAGTTTGTAGAAAGTTCGTTCTTGGCCACAGTGAGCATTCCCTTGATACGTGGTAAAGTTCCGTATATCTTAGAATCAGCTTTGCCTTGTAACTCCAACACTTTATCGATAAACTCCACATTCTGTAATGGTCCACCCCACATTGGCCCCGTTATATGGTTAGCAAACCCACAGTATGGACATAGTGTGCCTATTGGAGGTCCTTTGCTCAACCCATACTTCTTAGCAAGTTGCTTATTCCCCGCAGGTGCATTTTCGTTAACGGTACACTTACCTAAATATTGGTCATGGGTACTGTGACAACCGGAACATTTGTACGTAACCATCGTTTTGCTAGCCAATTCTTTCACTTTTATTGGGGAAGAGCTGACTCTGATGAACAATCTGACGTAGAAATCGATCGATAATGATAACAATGGCTCGATGAACTTCTTGTGTCTGGCAGCGGTGTTCGCAATCATACCTAACACCAACCTCAAGGCAGATTCATGGGTCGCATCACCCCAAACGTTGGTTCCACCGTATAGAGCAAAACATTTTTCAGGGTACCCGTTACCTGCCAACACTCCAAGATCGGTACAAGTCACCAATAGAAGACCGTTGTCTTTGATTGCATTCATGGCACCGTCCATGAATGGAGTCGCTGTTCCGTACGGATCAAGGTCAACAACGTGGAAGCTCGACTTCATGGAGTGCATGTAAGCAATGGCATCAGATTCGTTGGCTATCACTTTGGATGCAACGTCGTTGTGTTCGATGTTCTGCTTGATGGAAACTATGGCGGATTTTGACATGTCGTTGGCAACCACTTTTTGTACCAGTGGGATCTCTTTGGCGTATCTGATAGCTCTGAGACCAGTTGCAGATAGTGCTTCTAGAATCTCAACAAATGGTTCTGGTTTTTGGATCGTTTCTTGTACTGGCTCTTCTACTGTACGAGCATCATCGTGATCGGTGGTTGTGGTATTCGACGCACCTTGAGTATCCGTCTTCTGCTTCTTGGATTGTAGACGCTCCTGTTTGGCTCTCTTCTTGGCTGCCAACTCTTCTGAGTATAGTTCTGACCATGCTTGAATGGAAAGAGATGATAGATCTCTGTTGTACTGTTGCACTGGATTGTAAAAGACTCTGTTTGCTGGGAACAACACAGATGCTGAACCTTCTTTTAACACTTCGAATTCCTTTTTGACAACGGTGGCACTGGATTCTGTTTCGGACATCTTGAGGAATTTAAAATTGGATATGATTCTGGATATACGAGGCAGAAATCTTTTCATAACATTTCCTGAACACAGATCTCTAATCAAATTCACCTGCAGACTTACTGATAAACACCTAAAAAAAATTTCAAACAAAAAAAAACTGTAGATCTTGAGACCAGCTTCTCGGTCTGAAATTTTTTTTTTAGTGGATTCCATTTTTGGAGGGGTGCGGGTGAGGAGCAAAATCTGATTTATCGTTAAGAAAACTACAACGTTGAAGAAGGATATAAATATAAGGCGGGAGTGGGAGCAGTTGCATTTTATTTAACACAAATAGAGAAAGTATGCTATGGATGTAGAAAAGTGATAAAAACAATTCGGTTCTTTTTTTTAAAAAAATAGATCAAAAATATATTTCACAACTCAAATCGGGAGGGGGGTGGTCTTTTTTGAAAATAAGTTTTTTATTTTTTTTTACAGGATCGAGTTATCCGGGCCGTTGATGAAGGAATACAGATCAAACTCCTGCATCTTGCCATCGTCATCAATACCATTATCTGGGGTACCATCCATACCAACTGTAAACGTACTAATTGTATTGCGAATACTGCCACCGTTCTGCTTGTCATCGAGTGGGATACCAGACGTGGGATTATGGCTACAATCCTTGAAATTATCGTACTGACCAAGATCCTCCTCTTCTTCTTCCTTTAATACAGTGTACACAGCGGCGTTATCAGTCGCTATAGAGAGCACGGATCCTCCGTAACCGTACCGGGTATCCATCATCAGCATATCTTCAGAATTTGGCTGTACGTTTGACACCGATGGAGCCACAATCTGTTGTTTCTGTTGCTCGTTGTACAGCTTCTGAAACTCAGACTGAACCTGTGCCTGTTGTGGTTGCAGTTGCAGTTGCGGTTGTACCTGTTGGAACGGTGTTACGTTCATTGGGAGCACCATCGAACTTGACGAAGTGCGTTTGCCAAGGATCGGTGGTGTTGACAGTTGAGTCATCGAGGATGATAGTGTGCGCATCGTATCGTATGATTCATGACGCTGGGAATCAGAGACTGACGAGATGCTGTTCGTGTAATTCAACTGGACAAAATTAGCTGCAGATGGTACAGAAGACAGAGTTGAGGTGGTGGCAGTGTTGGATTCGTAGAAAGGTGTATCAAAGTGAATCAATTCGTCGTGCTGTTTCTTCAACTCTTCATAGGAAAGTTCCTGTTGGTTCGACTGAGGATCAAAAGATGAGGATGCCAGCGATCCAAAGAACTGGTCGATAATCTGTTGATTCTTTGCATAATCGTCCAATTCCTGCCTGCGAGCGGGCTGCTGTTGTGGTTGAGACGGACGTCTTGCTGTTTGTGCAGGGCTGGTAGCACCTCCATGGTTTAAAAACTGTGGATCAAACAGAGGAGTTTGGGTCGTAGGAACAGGTATATTGGTAGTGGACGACGCAGGTATACTGCCTAGTGGATCAACAGCAATGCTTTTAGCTCTCATTCTCAACTGCTGAGGTTGTGGATTCACCGATTGTGCCTGATGGTTATGGTTATGCTGGCTGATCGATCTTCTCAAAGGTGACTTTGAAACGTTGGCAGACGACGACGAGACGACCGGTGTGACTGGATAAGTGGAAGAAACGCAACTCAACGATCTGTTCCTGTTTGCCATTCTACTCGAATTGGCAAGCGTGGAAGCCACAGGCACCGACGGTGGCACACCTGCTGCAAACGTTATTGGATTCGAAGGTGAATAAGTGGTAGCCGGTGATATTCCTAGTCCATAACCAGGGTTGGATAACGTTGTTGGTGGTAGCTGAGATTGGGAAGAGATAGAATTGATGGACACTATAGAGTTGGATCTCTTCAGAGTCTTCAATTTCTTCGTTGACGAGGTGTTGATCGATGACACTTCAAGTTGATCGTCGTACATGTTGTCAAAATCTGCCAATCCCGTGTCCAACTCATCATGGTTTAGTGGAGTATTAACGATTGGGGAATATGAGTATTGATGGGCGTAGTGTTGCTGCTGTGAGGGTAGTGAAGGTGGGGCCCTAACTCTCGTGTCTGAATAAACGGTCGAATTGCCAGAATTAGACCTATTTCTAATACCAGTATTGCTTGATGCATATTGAGGTTGGGTGTTGTTCACAGTTGAAGATGAAGATGAAGAGGATGAGGATGAATTTGCCACTCCCAATTTGCTAGGTTGGACAGGAGGTGTGGTACTGCTGCCCGCAGATGGTACCACAGAAGGCGTAGCTGAAAAATAGTCAAGGCCGTATGAGCTTGATGTATGAGGGTTATTGTTGTGGGTATAATTATTAGTATTGGCATTTGAGTTCGACGCCGATGCAATGGAAACAAAAGAAGAGCTGGTGGATATCATAGGTGTGATTGGCGTAAATGGCATATTTGAAGTTGAAAAAGTAGAATTCAATCCGCTTGAAGTCGCTGTTGGGTTAGTAGAGTTAGCCACAACAGAGAATTCAGAAGGGGTGCTCAACGACGAACCAGCAGAAAAAGTTCTTGTCGTGTTGTTCTCTGTAGCTGGGTTATCGGAGGTGGAAATCTTCAATTTTGGTTCGTTTCTTGATTTCCTTGTATACAACCTTCTCAATGTTAATTTTTTGGAGCCGTCAGTGGCTAGATCACTAACATTTGCAGAATTTGAACCAGAGGAAGTACCTGAAGTGCAGCCGGTGAAAGGAATACGAATATTCGAAAAGGAAAAATCTTCGGTTTGGCTATCCTTAGAATCTTTATCCTTGTCATTGTCCTTGTCCTTGTCCTTCTTATTTTTTTCTTTATCTTTATCCTTCTTATCGCTCTTTTCCTTACCGTTGGAATCTTCCTTGTCCTGGTCTTTGCCACTAACTTCAGCGTCGTCTCTTTCCTCTCTTTTCACTGACCTATTTCTGAACAATCTTGACACTCTACCAGCAGTTGATGTGCCTTGCTTTTTTTCATCATCCATATCCGACCCCACAGTCGACGATAATGCCATCGGAGCAGACGATACAGCAGGTGAGGTAGTTGAAGATAGATTTGATTTACGCTTGCTGTTGCTCTTGGACGGTTGTGGAGAGTCGGAAGAAGTTCTAGTAGGTGCACAGTTAACAAACAAAAATTCAGTTGGTGTTCCTTCTTTGTTAATCCTTGGTTTAATGTTCGTTTTTCTAAAGCCGTACTTGTTCGTATTTTGAATATCTGCAGTCAAAGCAAAATGCTGGGCACTTTGAACCAACTTTGATTGTTTTTCAACGTCTTCACTTTTAAACCGATTGATTCTCCAAATTTTCTTGGAGTACGTATTTGTACTGTGTTGAGCAAACTCTTCCTTTGCTGACAAATTGTGCTGTTGATCATTGCTATTTCCGGAAGATGAAGAATTCAGGCTAGCGGTATCTGGTACAGGTAACGTTGTTTGCTGCTGTGGTTGCTTTTTAGGTAATCTAAAAGAATTGACAATATTTAGATGCTGTTGAGGTTGCTTTTTGGACTCTTGTTTTTCAGCCTTGGTGGATGATTGGCCAGATTTTTCGTCGACCGAGACTTGATCTGCCGGCAACGACGAGGAAGAAACCGGCTCTTTCTTTAAAAGTTTTGTAACTTTCATACGTTGGCACTTTTTGCTTTCTTTTGAATTATTGGGGGAGGGGGCGATATTATGGAGGTTTCCGAAAGAAAAAAAAAGCAAAAATCAAGTATAGGCGGAATGATCACTTGAACGCAGATTCGGTGATAGGGCGATTGGAAGCGATTGAAAGAAGTTGGGGTGAAAAACTGACGATTCAATGGTCACACAGAGGTATGTTCTTCTAGCGGTTGACAGTACGTATGTTTCCGGTGGACTTGTGAATGATTGATTCAGCGGTATGTTCTTGCAACTAGAACCTTGTACACTTGACCAGGGTGGGCAGTGGGCAGTGGGCAGTGGGCAGTGGGCAGCATATTCCAAGACTGAAGAAGAGCTTGGAGTCGGAGAGATGCATTCGCTGGGGCCGGCCGTTGGAAATCGACGCTCAACGCAAGACGGGCTGCCCAATCGGGTAACAGTCAGTGGCGGTGCAGGAAAACTCGTGGCTGTGCGGGCGGCCACTATATGAGAAGAGGTGTGGATCTTTGCAATCAAGTGTTGGTTACGTTAGTAATGGATAGCTTCCTTTGACGATAGATCAGCTGCCAATGTCGCAGGTAAATGGTGGTCGGAAACTGAAGAAAGTCTGTATATCATTTGATGAGAGTGATAGTGACGATGATACAGTGTCTCAACCACCCACAAAGGTCTCTCCTGTGAAATCTTTGGAATCGATTACGAAACCAACTTTCAAGAGGATTAAGAAAGAAACAGCTTTGAAGATCAAACAAGATGATACCACTATATTGGACAGTAATTTTGCTAAGATCAAGAAGGAGGAAAATTTGGATTTGGATGCTATAAAGAGCGAGACTGATCTAAATTTGGATTTCAAGAAAGAAACTGGTTCAGATTATAGAAAGTTTGAAAAGATGCCCTTGAAGATTCAAAGCAATGATATTCTATCACAACTTGCAGCACAAGAATCAAAACATATTAAAGTAGAACATCCCCAATCTCCGATTGTACCATCATCTGAAGATGAAGATGATCTAAGAAACGACCGCGCTTGGTATACACAAGATGAGCAAACTACCCATGGATACTTTGATGAAGATGATTACTACGCCGTCGACGAAGCGAAGATAGATTTAATGAAAAAACAAACTCGTACGAGTAAGAAAAGGGAATCTCTACAAAAATCTGAATCTCGTTGGTTTAACAACAGAATGGCAAACGCTACGGGCACAAACAGTACGCCCGATTTATCTGACGATGAATTAGATGAAGTTTCGAAAGATATAGACATCGTGGTTCACAGATTAACTCCTCCCTTTCTTGATGCGAATAACATCATGACGAACAAACTTGAAATTATTGATACGATTCGGGACAAGACAGGTGATCTATACAAGTATTCGAGAAATGGATCCCCTCTAGTTAACGAGAGAAGACTGAACCGTGACACTAAAAAGAATGCCGAAGAAGCTGCGGAGATCAGTGGTACAAAGCTAGGTAAAGTTTTAGGACAGACAAAGAAGGAGGATAATGACGATAAAGGGTCTGAAAATGGAAACGAATCTCTAGCAGATGCTTTAGGCGAAGGAAATAGAAGTTCAAAATTCTCACAGAATCTCACGTTGAAAGAACAACGGAAATTCTTGCCTGCTTTTAAATGTAGAGATGATTTGCTTAAGGTTATCAATGAGAATCAAGTCATTGTTGTTATCGGTGAAACTGGGTCTGGTAAGACGACCCAGATTGCACAGTATTTATACGAAGAAGGATACCATCATAGAGGTATGATTGGTGTGACACAGCCAAGAAGAGTTGCTGCTGTTTCGGTTGCAAAAAGAGTCAGCGAAGAAATGGAAGTCACTTTAGGTGATGAGGTTGGTTTCACAATCAGATTTGAAGACCGTACGAATTCCAAGACCATGATCAAGTTTATGACGGATGGTATCTTGTTGAGAGAAACTTTACTTGACTCGGAGCTAGATAAGTATTCCTGTATCATCATGGATGAAGCGCACGAACGTTCGTTGAATACAGACATTCTTCTTGGGTTGTTCAAGAAGATTTTGATGCGCAGACGTGATTTGAAGTTGATTGTGACGTCAGCTACTATGAACGCCAACAGATTTTCCAAGTTTTTCGGTAATGCCGAACAATTCACCATCCCTGGAAGAACTTTCCCTGTTGATATCATGTTTTCTACAATCCCATCGGTTGACTACGTTGCTAGTGCTGTGAAACAGGTTCTTCGTGTTCATCTATCAAGCGACTCTGGTGATATATTGTGCTTTATGACGGGTCAAGAGGACATTGAGACAACGTGTGAGCAAATCGAGAGCGAACTTAATGCGTTGATAAAAGTAGACGAATCTATAAAGCCATTGAACGTTTTACCGATTTATTCCACTTTACCTGCAGATTTACAGACCAAGATATTTAAGAAGTCGCCTATTCGAAAATGTATAGTGGCAACGAACATTGCCGAGACATCGTTGACGGTTGATGGTATCATGTTCGTTGTTGATACAGGGTTGATGAAGTTGAAAGTTTACAATCCTAAACTAGGTATGGACTCTTTGCAAATCACACCGATCTCTGTGGCTCAAGCGAATCAAAGATCCGGAAGAGCAGGTAGAACTGGGCCCGGAACATGTTATAGGATGTACACTCAAACGGCGTCTGTTACCGAAATGTTTGCTCAACCAATTCCTGAAATTCAAAGAACGAACTTGAGCAACACTGTGTTGCTATTGAAATCGTTAAATGTTGACGACTTGAGCAAGTTCCCATTCTTGGACGCTCCGCCAATTGAAACGATCAGCACTGCACAATACGACCTATGGAGTTTGGGAGCCTTGGATAATTTTGGAAGCTTGACTGAGTTGGGACGTAAGATGTCCAATTTTCCTATCGATCCACCGTTATCAAGATTGTTGATTCTATCGACTTTGCAGCAGTTTCAATGCAGTAAAGAGATTCTCATTATCGTGGCGATGCTTTCAGTTCCTCCTGTATTTGTGAGACCAACAAACGACTTGAATTTGCAGAAGAGGTCGGATTCGATCAGGGAAAAGTTCCAAGTTGCTGAAAGTGACCACTTGACGTTACTCAACGTTTTCAACCAGTTCCAAGCTAGTGGATCAAAGGAATCCTGGTGTAACCAAAACTTCCTCCAGTATAAATCGTTAAGAAGAGCTAAAGAGATTCAATCACAGTTATCTCAGATCATGGTGAAAGATAGCTTGATGAGCAACCCAGATTGGGATACCATCAGAAAATGTATCTGCATCTCGTTTTTCCATCAGGCAGGCCAGTTCAAGAAGTATGGAGAGTACATGAATCTAAGAACTGGGTTGCGTATGCAGTTGCATCCAACATCTGCATTGTACGGCATGGGTGACTTGCCCAAATTTGTCGTTTACCATGAAGTGTTGCTAACCGGTAAGGAGTACATGAACTGTGTCACTGCAGTGCAAGGTTCTTGGTTGGTTGAATTTGGCAATATTTTTTACAGCGAGAAGACTAAGGGGTTAACGGCTAAGGAGAATCAGGCGTTGTCTGAAAGAGAATTCAACAGAGTATTGGAAGAAGAGCAGCAACAAAGAGAAGCATCTCAAAAGAAAAAAGAAATTAAAAAGAAGAGGGAAGGTTTGGGAAATCAGGGTTTTAGTACCACTAGCACTTTGATTAAGAAGAGAAGGTTCGGTGGAAGATTCTAAAGGGGTATGAATAGGTATAGTAATAGCATTATGTGTATATATATATATAAATTTATAGAAAATCTTTTTATGGCGTAAATATACAAAATTGATTTCGAAAACTGCTAGTAATGATAAATATAGTATTTACAACGATATGGCGATGCGAGATGATTTCGAATGGGTGGGAAATACATTAAACGAGCGGTCTCAAAACAATGTTGTCGATCAACCTTGTGAAACCTTTTGAAAGATCGTTGTTATCGTTTGGAACTTTAACAGCAAGGCTCAAAATGGCACCTCTTGAAGGATCAACATTTTGCGAAGCATCGAGATAATCTAACGATTCGACATCGTTTAAGTCAACATAGTCTATCTGATAATCTTTATTTTTGTTTTGAATCTTGGCTGAAACGGTCTCCTTGATCTGACCAGACGTGGTTGTGGAATGGTGTTCCACGTACAGTTTCTCTCCTAGTTTTAAAGATTCTGAAATCACAACAGCATCTAACTTTTCCCTTTCACCTAGATATAGATTTCTCGAGCTTAATGCAAGACCGGTGGACTCTCTGACTGTTGGAATGACACGAACTTCCAACCCCATCAACAAGTCTTTCACCATTCTCTTGATGACGATCGATTGTTGTATGTCTTTCTGTCCAAAGTATGCTCTTGTAGGCTGTGTGACGTTGAACAATTTGTTAACCACAGTAGCAACACCACGGAAAAATTGAGGTCTCGATTGACCTTCTAGAGGCTCTGAAGGTCCTATCACAGACACAAAAGCACCTTTCTGTTGATCAACCTGTAGTGGGATACCTGAAGGGTACATTTCCGATACTGTTGGTGCAAAGACGCATGTGACTTTTTTCAACCTCTGGGAAGACGAGACCTCACCTTTGGCAGTGGAAACGGAGTTGGTGACGGTATCCAACAGATCGAGATCGGTCTTCAAGTCGCGTGGATAGGAATCTAGATCTTCGGAAGGTGCAAACTGGGAAGGATTCACGAAGATGGAGACGATGGTAACGTCGTTTTCGTTCAAGGAGTTTGTGACTAACGTGAGATGACCTTGGTGTAGCGATCCCATGGTTGGGACGAACCCAACGGATAAATCTTGAGTGTAGCACTGTTTTCTGAAGGCTTGTAGCTCTGCCACTGTAGTTATGACTTGAATTTGAGAAACTGTCATTACGCTGTTGTGTTTATTGGTACTCTATAGACAGAACTCGTGGTCAAATGAGGTCTGTGTAGGGGAGAGAATAGGTGTAATTTTTATACGTTCTAGGGATGTGTAGAAGAGAAGAGTCACGCCCCCTCAACTCATCCGTGGGTGGAAGGAACGACTCAAACGAGGGAGCAGAGTGAAAAAAAAATAAAAAATTTACGCGGTGAAAAAAAAAAAAAAAAGATGGGGTGTGTTGTTACGTAAGCGGAAAATCCCCACAATTTGTTGGAGATTCAAAGCTGTGAGAGAGAAGTGCTTTCATTGGGTGTGATAATTTGACTTTGACCTTCTGGATAGCATGTGATAACTAATAACAAACTACTGTGTCTTTTACAGGTTATCCATTGGCTGGTTTAATGCGTATGTATTTATGTATTTACGGGGGGCTGAACTTGAAGCCTGACAGTGGAAATGCCATCTCAGCGCCTCTGTCGGGGTTGATAACCGATTGATCGACGCGTCGATTTCTCTCTCTATATATTTATGTTTTTGGTGTATCACAGAATATCTATAACAACAGTGTGTCCAAGCTCAGATAGCTTGGTTATGGGCAGCCTTGTCTGCTTTGCTATTTTCCATCAATCTGAGCAGATTTCTTAGTAGCATGGTGATGGTGACTTTACCGGTGGATGGCACATACAAAGATGCAACTTGCTTCACGTCCTCGTTGAAGTTCTTTTCAAATGAGAAATTCACAACAACAGCACCACGTTTCACATATTCGGTAGGGAACTTATAAGCGGAAGTTGGAACACCGGTGATGATAACGTCCGATATTTTGGCACATTCTTCAAGAGTCTTGTCGGTATTGAGAACCCTGTGCTTCTTTAAAGTTAGGCCATCACCTCTTTCGTACAATTGGATGTCATTTATATCGGCAGAATACACGGTAGCACCATCGTTGGCTAACAATGCAGCTAATGGTCTACCAACGATTTCGGATCTATTCACAATGGTAACAGTCTTACCGTATAGTCTGTCACCGTAGTTTAATAGTGGGTTGTAAACTCCTAAGTATTCCAAGATCTTAACCAATGCTAATGGAGTACAAGGCAAGATCGATTTTTGTTCTTGCTTATCATCCAAATATCTTATATTATGGTACATGTTGGAAACGTATTTGAAATTCAAACCTTCCACATCTTTCTCCAATGACACACACTGTTGTAGATATTGATCCTGACGATCACCGTAGACAGGGAAGTAAACAATCATACCGTTGATAGAATCGTCGTTGTTGCATTTGTAGATCTCTTCCTCCAATGATTCCTTTTCAACTTCTCTCAACTCGTACTCAAAACCTAAGGATTCACTGGTTCTTCCTGTGTAATCGGCATAGCTCTTAGCAGCAGGATCGTTGTTAGCTAGCAAACCAACTAACTTAGGAGGCTTTGGCAACTTGGACACAGCAAGTTTGAGTTCTTCTGTGTATCTTTTGGCAATGGTTGAAGCAAGGATGGTTTTACCTGCTGTCTTGACAGCTTTAGAACCTATAGCGGACATGTTGAAATGTTTAGAACTGATTGGATTTGATTTGATCCGATGTTGCAGACTCAATAAAAAATGTTGAATTATTATTGGGAAAGACTGTATAAAAAGTTCAGAGATAGAAAGAATGCAGAAAAACTGAAGCGATGAGCTCCTGTTTATATAAATAGGGATGCATTGCACGGGTACTGTATTAAAATTAAAACAGGCCTGAAAAAAAAAAAAAAAAAATAAATAAAAAAAAAATAAAAAATTAGCAGTAGATATCGCACCAGCCCCATCGTTTGTATGGGCAGAAGTCAGCTTCATCAGCCACACATTTCAGCCGGAGTCAGAGAAGAACGTGGCAGTGCACAGGAAGAGATCGTTATCGCCATCCGCGTCGACGGTGACCCATGGAAGTCGATCGACGCAGATACTCAGTATTTCCCGATCTGGCAGTTCGTCCCACAGCCGTGGAATTAGGAAAGTGGACAGAGATTTGTAGATCTTTCCTCTATATATATATATTAAGGTTATTTAGTCATTTAAAATATAGCGACGATTTTTCAGGTTGGTGTTCCTTTTCCAGTACGTTTTGCTCTCGTGTCTTGAACCTGTCCTTAACTTGTGCTAATTTCAATCATGGCTTTATTCAACCTATTCAAAAAGAAGTCCACTATCGAACAGTTGAAATGGACAGACGTTGGTCAATCTGCTGATGGTAAAGTTCTATCACCAGCTTACATTCACAACGGAATGGTTTACACCGCTGGAGCTTTGGGAACAGATCCAACTGATTCTTCCTCTTTCCCAGATACGATTGAAGAGCAAACCCACTTTGCATTACAGAATCTAGAAACCGTTTTAAAGGCTAGTGGTGCATCTTTAGATAGTTGCTTGAAGTTATTGGTGTTCATCAAGAACCCAGCTGATCAAGTTAGAATGAACGCAGTTTACAAGGAGTACATGAAGACCGAACCAGCAAGATCCTGTGTTGTCGTTGGATTCCCAAACCCTAAAGTTTTGGTTGAAATTGAAGCTGTCGCGGTTCAAACGTCTGAAAAGGTCAAATCAAAGTTATAGATAATGTTTTTGTTTGTTTTGCATAATTCTTTTTTTCTTCAAGGATATATACCAATAGATATCCAGCCAGTTTTTCAATATATATATATTGGTTGTTTCCATTGTTGACCTTCATTTATCTACAATTAAAATTACAGAGATTGTAAGAAAAACTTTTCTTTCTATTAAAAAGAAACAGAAAAAAGGAAAACTCAAAAACTTTGAAAAAAGTTTCAAAAAGATCAAAAAGGATAATAAAATAAAACGTGCAAGAAGTATAAAATTTGAGTTTCGAAAATCATAAAGAAAAATAGTTGAAGAAAAAAATCATAGCATCTAAACCATCCTAAGAAGTTTCAGGATATCATCTAAAAATAGAGGTATTTAGGAAAGAGTAATTTCACCAACCTTGGAGTTGTCTCTGGAACTGCCACCAACGTAGAATTCATAAGTACCTCTTTGAACGATCCAGGATTGAGTAACAACATCCCAAACAGATAGATCCTTTCTCAAGACATCAAAAGTAACGGTGGTTGATTGGCCAGCCTCTAATCCAACCTTGTCGAAACCTCTCAATTGTAATGGTGGGGATGGGTAATCAGTTGATTCTGGGTAAGCAACGTACAACTGAGGAACGAATTGACCTGGGTATTTACCAACATTCTTGACAACAGTGGTAACTTGGTATGCAACATCCCATAGTGCTGGGTTACCACCTAAACCACCACCAGCTAATGGAGGACTCTCGATGACTCTATCCTTTTGTTCAAGGTAACCTTCTGGGTAGAATTCATAAGTACCAGTAGAATTAACAACTTCATCCAAGTAACAGTACAAGTAGGAAGAGTATTGGTGGAAAGTTTCTGGGAACAAGTAAACGTCGGATGATAAATCGGTTTCAGCGTATTCGTAATCTGCATTGTAAGATTCAATAGCAGGAGACAAATCCTTGGAAGGTTCCAGGACGGTGGTGATGGTGGAATCGGAGGTGGTGAATTCAGAGTACGACAAACCGAAACCAAACTCGAATCTTGGCTCAATGTTGTTTTCATCGAAGTATCTGTAATCAATGTAGATGGAGTGGTTGAAAGGATCACGTGGGTCGTCAATTTGATCATCGATGTTGTAGATAACTGGAATGTAGTCGGAGTCATCTTTAGCGATGGTGTATGGCAACTTACCAGATGGGGTTTCATCACCAAAGAGAATCTTGGCTAAAGCAGTACCGGATTGTTCACCTAAGAAGTTGTGGTACAAGACAGCAGTAACGTTCTCGTTTTCAATGAAGGATTCTAAGTTGATTGGACCAGGAGCAGTGACAACAACGATGGTGTTTGGGTTGACGGCAGCAACACTGGCAATTAGATTATCACCGTTGTTCCACAAAGTGAAGTTGTTTCTATCACCGTAATTTCCATCAATGAAGTACAAGTCTTCACCAGAAGTAGCACCAACGAAAACAATTGCAGCATCCTTGTACAATGCACCATCTTGAACGGTTTCTAGATCCCAATCTTCCTTGATGACTTCGACTGAAACCTTTTCTTCAGTTGCTCTTGAAACGATACCAGTTTCTGGTGAAATGAAGTAGGAAGCCATACCATGACCTGAACCGTAACCGTTTGGACTGGAACCGTTGAAGCAATCGTTACAGTTGATACCAGCTGGGTCTGAGCCTGCAAGGGAACCAAATAGGGCAATGCTCTTCAAGCCGTTGGCCTTAGATAGTGGCAAAGACTCGTTGGTGTTCTTCAACAAAATAATACCTTCAACAGCATTTTGCAAGGAAACTTCATACGCGACGTCAGTTCTAACGTCAAGGTACTCGTTAACTCTAATCAAAGCACTGTCGCTGTCAATGTATTGGTATTGGAATTCAACTTCAGTACCAGAGTAGTAGTTAGTTTCTGGGACTTTGTCAGCACCAACATAGTAGTAAGCAGCTAAAATTCTGGTGGTCATGTCATTCAATCTTGAAACTGGAACGGTACCATTGACGATCATTTCAGTTAAAGATGGACCCCATAAGGTGGTACCTGGCATGATCATATCCAAACCGTTCAAAGCAGAGTTGACACCGTGGTTTTGAGCATACCAATCACTGACAACAAAACCTGGGAACTCCAATTCGGTCTTCAAGATGTTGTTCAACAAGTATGAGTTTTCGCAAGCGTAAGTACCGTTCAATCTGTTGTAAGAGCACATGACTGAAGACAAACCGTTACGAACTGCTTCAGCGAAAGGCCATAGATAAATTTCGTGCAAGGCTCTGTCGTCGATATCAGAACTCAAACTGACATTGTTGGTCCATGGGACGTCAAACATGGAGTAAACTGCCTGTGTGACTCTAAAGTGCTCCTGTTCGTTCGCAATCAAGTGCTTACCGACGGCACCAACACCTTGAGCTTGTATACCAGAAACACTTAAGCCGGCAAAGACACCTTCCAAGTATGGATCGGAACCAAAACTTTCCCAACCTCTTCCTGCAGCACCTTTAATACCAATTGGACCGAAACAAGGAGCTAAAGCGAATTGGATACCTTTGGCGTAGAATTCTTTACCCATAGCTTCGGCCCTCTTGTAGGCTAAAGCCTTGTTGAAAGTAGTAGCTAAAGATAAACTGTTTGGAAACAAAGTGGTGAAATCAGCTTTGACACCGGCAGGACCGTCTGACATACAAATACCAGTCATGTTCAAACTTTCGATATCACCAGTGTTACCGGAACATCTACCAGTAGTAACACCAGTAGTGATGTTAACTTTTTCAATCAAAGATAAGTTGTCAACGATGGATCTGGCTTTAGCATAAGCTTCCTCCCATTTGGCGTCAACAATCTTGTTGCCTTGTGGAGCAGGGTAGTAATATAGCTCTTCGTACTCATCGGCATTACAACCTGCTATGTGAAGCAAAGCTGATAGCACCAAGAAGATAACTTTGGAAATCATGGTTGATTGTAGAGTTTTGTTATCGATGTCTTATATTTGAAAAAAAACAAAAAAAGCTTTCCAATTAGTTATAGAGAAGAATCGTGGTCCAATTTATAGTCAAATTTAGGAAACCCTGTGTGACGTTTCTCCGAAATGTCCATCTGTTGGTTTTAATTGTCACTTTTGGCAAAGGGCTGGCTTTTGCTTGCATTTAACTGGTCAGCCAGAAGTATGGGAAAACAACAAGACTAAAACAAAGGTTATGCACCTATTTAGGCGGGGTATGGAGTTTGCTGGATGCAGTTTCTAAGACAGGTGAAAGAGCTGGCATGGGAAATTGCAAACTGGCAAGGAACAATGTTTGATTGTCCACAGAGCACAATAGGTAACGGGAAAAAAATATTCCGAGTCCGCCCTCCAAATGTTTATCCAAATTTGGTTAATATCAAAAATATCCCCACTTCTCCATAATAATTATTGTTGAAACAAGGTAATTAAATTGAATTAATTGTGTTCTTTTTTTTGTTTTAATTAATTCAATGAGACTGGTATTCTTTTAGGAAAAATTCAACGGATTCCTTTGGAATTGCTCTGAGATATGGATTCCCTCTGTGGAAAAGCCTAGCCGTGGAGGAAACCTCCAAGAGCTGGGGTCGCCGCTCGGTGCATATAGTTAAGAACAGATGCTGCGCTTGTTACAATGCTTTGAGGGATACGTCGTCTGGTCTCTAAGTCAATTTACAAGATTAGATTAAAGTAATTTCGATATAAAACTTAAAATGCGTGCATTTATAGGTGTAGCACTGAAACATGATTTCTTAGATGAAGCGGAGAATCTAAATAAAGGACTGGAGTTGCAAGAATTTTTTTTCCTTTTGGCCAATCATTAATTGTACGTGAAAAGGCGATCTGCATCGAGGGTCTCGAACCGGGGTAATCGCGGGAGAACTATGAATTGTGTGTATATACATGCATATATATATATATATATATATATATATTATTTCAATTTTATACCGACCGACGAAATCCCAGCTCATGATTGAGCACGTTATCTTACCTGTCAGTGATCAGTGCTCGGTCACCGGGTACTGCGTACAACCTCCAAGCACCATAAAGGGATCCATTTCCTGAAGCATGCGTATAATACAATGTATATAACCTATGAGCAAACCCTTTCAGGCCAAAGACATAAAGGCCCTTCAAGGACAGGCGGAGTTCAGGGCTGGACCGAAGCCTCCTTGAAAAGTTAAATGAGCTCGGTGTCTTACTGTCTGTGCCTTGCTTGAAACGCATTCCCCGCAAACTTTGTCTATTGTTCTTTTTGAGTGGAGCACGAAGTCAATTAATCCATATTTGATCCGCCCACTCCTCTGTTCTTGGTATCCGGGGCAATATACTAAATAAGAGTCGTCTGTGTTTTTTTTTGTTTTTTTTTTTTCATGCAATTCTCGTAGACAGTAATCTCGTTCTCGTATGCTTTTTTTTCTCAGAGTATCAATCAATTCCCAACCCTTTCGCTGCCTGGTATTATCTGCTGCAAAGCAGCAGCACCCTTAGATTTGGGGCTGTTGGTCTGGGTTTTGATGCAGAATGCCGGTGGTCAAGGCCAAGCCCAATTCGTATCCACCAATAATTATAGGAACTCTAATTGTTGAAGGATCCAAGCATTCTCAAAAGAACATATAAAATGTTCGCCTCGTAAATTAATAAAAAGTGCTCGATGGTATAAAAAGAGAATTGGAATGAAGGCGATTATAACGAATGATGGTGGTGGGATACCTTAATCACTAATTGGTGGTTCAAATATATACACATCTGTTATATAGCACTGAATTTGGGACAGAGTTCGCAACACTTTTCAGGTTTTCTCTACGACTCCCGATCCACGCTCGATTTTTATTGTTATTGTCTCTGTTTTTTTTATGTGCTTTTTATTACCGCATAAAAATTTGAGCTCACATACATGGTCAGATCGCCTATATATGGATGCTCTCAATATCAAAATTAATCTCCATTGATATATATCTCGACTAAGCCCTTTGATCAAACTTAAAAGTGGAGTGCGCATCATGAGTGGTTCCCCATGTATAGTCAGGGGTTTCGCATGAAGCTGTCTTTTTGCGAAATATTTGTAATAATTACTAAGGATAACCACGAACTACATGTTGTTATTGTATTGTACCACAAAAACTGCATGTATTCACTTCACTAGTATTTTCGATCGTCCTTCACCATTTATATTGGGCTACACTGATCCCTTACAGGATGGCATATTTACCAGTTCCGGCAATTCAACGACACAAGATGTTTTTCCGTCATCTGCAAATTGAAGGGATATCTTTCAATGTGTGGCATGCGCTGATTTTAAGTGGCTTTCTAAATTATCAATTGAAACCACCAATTTAGCTATTCTATACGAATTTTTAGCAATTTGTTTGCGGAGACACGCGGAGGGGAGGGGAGGGGGGTGGAGGTCGGAGCAACCGATGGCAGTGAAAGCTCCGCAGTGAAACGGAAAAAAGATGCATCCAATTTAAATTAGTGCAGTAAGTTCAAACTGATTTTAACAATTGGGAATTTTTACTCTTTACAGCCCTCAGCAAAGTGCATGGATTGACTGGAACTTGAAGAGCTTTTAGCGCTGCTTTAATTATAACATTTGTTGCGACAACGGCTCTGCATCTCTGTCGTTAATCCGAGCCGCTACGTTAAGTCCCCCGCTGGCCAAGTGGCGGAGGAAAGGGGTCATTGCACCGCCCTTCCTATTGAGAAATGCTAGGTTGAGTCAAGATCCTGAAGAGTGAAAGAGAATCGCTGGTCCATCCTGGCATATATAAGTTAAAGCAAGAATAATGTTTCTATTAAACTATATATATATTATATATATATATATATAAATTAATGGCAATTATTATATACAACAGGCGACCCTTCCGCTGAAAGCAGGGTATTCTAATTGGAGAATAAGTTTTTCCGCTTTCTCTTCAGAAAATTCTGCATAAAGATACTTCCATTCAAAACTTCGGACAAACATATAACAATTCAAATTATGGGGTAATCCAACATCACTAGGAATTGAGTAAAACAATTGACTATAAAGTAAAAGTCAAGCCTAACTCTTCTTTTCTAAAAATCAACAAGAGTGAAAGAACGGTTAAACATTCCAAACAAAGACAATTAATTAAAAGCAGCTAAGAAAAATGCACAAGGAGAGTAAAATAAAGAGCATTTAAGAAAATGGTGTCAATATAATAGAATTCTGAATTGAAATGGAGTGACCTAGCCAATATATGGGTTGCTTGCGAAACTGCCATATGAGCTGGGAGGAATTCGGTATGCACCCCCCCCCCCCCTTTTAGACAATCCGAGATGGAGCGATGATATCCTAAGCCGATATATTCTCAACAGATTGAAAGTCCCCGGGCCGATTGGTCATTCGCTGTTTTATCCAGCCCTTTCAAGTTTAAACATAAAGATCTATAATCAGCTGATTATGAGATCAGAAAGATCCAATATATTCGTGAGCAAAGTTATTAGCTGGTGAATTTATATTCAACCATCACTTCGGTACATATATTGCCTTCAGCCAGTAGTTACAAATCAATCGTTGTATCCTTGCATTTTAAACGTTCTTCTGTTCATAATTCTTATTTATATGCTGAGCTGGCAGCTTCGTACAATCGATAGCATACTGGAGACGAATATAAGAGAAGTACTCTGGAAGCAAGTAAACTTGCGATTGTGGGTTGTGATGTTAAAGCAGAAAAGCAAATACTATAGAATTCAAATTTTTGCTAAATGAATTGATATAATCAAATTTTGTCTAATATTAAGGTCAGCCAAAGATCATAATCAAATATGTTAAACGACTGCAATGCAATCTTGTTTATTTTGGTGTGTTGTGGCTAACCTATTGGTAGATTTCGCGGACATTTGGACAACCTCGTACACCTCTTACTATTTAAGAAGTCCTGACACAACAAATCACCAAAGATTTCATGTTCAATAAAAAACCATGTGAGGAGACATGTTAAGTTTTTTAGCTTGAGATGTCAATTTGTTCTTAGATGTTCCTCTATAATTTCTCGAGAGCTATAGAGAACTGGATTGACCACTGCCCAGACGTTATTTATCGTGGTCTGTTCATGCGTTCTAACCGCCGTACGGAGTCCTGGCACTGCCTGGTATCTGTTGAAGTCTGAATCAACTAAGTCGGCTATGACAATGGTAACCATCGAGATACACAATTCTAAAACACACAAAGAGAGATCAATTAATTAATATAAAAGCGCCGCCGAAGGAAAGAAGATATACAGAGAGAAGCTATGTAGTACAATTAAATTAAGAAAAAACCAATTCGTGTATCTATTGAGGAACAGGAAAGTTAAGAGCCTTTAACTCTTGTAAAGGAGGAATTGTATCAAACATATGTTGATCCAAAACATCCCAAATAATGCCGCAAGTTGGTTTAGGAATGGCGTCCACTTGGAACATGGTGGTATTGGTGACGATCAAATCGCAGACCGTATCAAACAACTCCGGTGTCATCTTTTCATCTAACACTTGACAATCGTGAACAAATGCGACGGTCGGTGTCTTCTTATTGATTGCCTTGATGGTGTACAGCATGGCCCATTCAGAATCAAAGAATCCATGGCCTTTACCTAATCTAATCCCTTGGTAGTTGATGGCACCTGTACCGGTAATCATAACGTCAACTTTCAAGCCTTCGTCGATCATACGTTGTAAAGTGATGTGTCTAGCCACTTTTTCCAATCCATCTAGAGTGGAAGCATACTCGTATCTTTCTTTCGGTATCTTGGAAGGTTCCAACAACCAAAAGCCGCGATAAATTCCATAAGTGGTGATCAATATCGTCTTGCCATCTTTTAACGCTTCGAATCTTAGCTCTTCAAGGCAGTTATCAGGTGTGATAAATAGCAATTGGCTATCTTTGTACCAGCTGTGAGTCTTAAATTGGGCGGTGGCATTTGAAGAACCTTCGAAGTCGGCGATGAATTCAGCAAAGTTGAAATGGAATTTTGGATCTGGTCTGGCGACTTTGATCAGTTCTTTCCAAACGTTGTTTCTACAGTCTGATTTTAAAGTACGGATCTCTGCAGTTGTTGACATCTTTCTTTGGTAATGAAAAAAAGTTAGGTAGGTTGTTATGGTTTGATGGTCTGGAGTCTGGGTTCTGGAGGAGCCTGCTGTTGAATCTTGATGTGTCCAAATGTCTTGGCAGTGTGCATCATTGGCCGGCTTTTCAAAATTCTTAACGGATACCGCCGTTTCTATAGCATTTCTTTTTTTTCTTATGTTTAATCTTTTTTGTTTTTTTTTTTTGTGTCTGTGCAGGGAAGTAGGCGCGACCGCTTTCAAGTCGTTCACGTGACGCCAAATTGTGCTAACGTTCCTGTCTTTTGCCTGATTTTAGTGAGAAAATAGGGTACATATATTACATGTACTTTTTAAAAAAACCTTTTCCTAGAAACATAAAGTAATCATAATAATATTTAATGGAACGCTGCCTGGCTTAGTCAAAGAAGAATCGGATGGTAGTAAGCGGTGTTGAAAAAGAGAGAAGAAAAGGGTGAAAATTTAAAAAAGAAAATGTTTTGATCCCGAAATTTACACTCAAAGGTCAGTAAACGGTAGAGTATGTTCAAAAATTAATTAATCCGAGCGATTGAATTTATCTGTCGTAATTGGAGAATTTACCACACATCTGAAAAACAAAAGCGGGATACAATAAATCGAGAGATTTAACGGATGATTACCAAAAGTCGGAAAATCTCCTGTTCAATTAAGAGAGATCCATACTACGTACATGAATCAGATCAATCGAAGTATAGTTCCAAACTGTATAATAATCCGGAATTTGAACGATTTATAGTAGTGACAGCAGGGGAACAATAAAAAGATGCTTTCCTGACACACACAAAACGGGATGATGTGCAGTTGAATTAAACAGTGGTCAAATGAAAGATGTAAGGTTCAAAACAGAAAGCCAAAAAAAAAGGAAAATTGTGAGGTGACCCGCGATGTAACATTGAATTAACAATTTTTTTTTTTTTTTTTTTTTTCATTAAAGAAATTATCCCCTGATTTTTCAATAGGGCATATAATATATACCATGTGAATTTTTATAGTGTACAAGACTTCGTATGGGAAAATTACGCACAAAATCAATGATTGATATATGTACGCATGAGGTGTATTGTGGATATAATTATGATCACTGCAGCACTTTCCAATTTATAGGTGCTAACAGATACCGAGCGACTTCCTGTAAGGCATACTGTAAATTGGAGGAAGATTTGGATTAAAAAGCTGTCGTTGGCTTCGGAATTTCCGTCGTCAGCACTGACCTTGAGGCTTGTGCTCGCGGACTCGTTTCCCCCGGCGTTGTGGGGTCCGTGCGTGGAGTCGTGCGGGGCGGCCGCGGGGGACCCTTGTTAATTGTATGGGGGGATATTATATATATATATATGTTGCTTGATGAGGCTGCCAGGATCGAGGTATGTTCGAAGATCTCGATATATGAGATGCGCATAGAGATATAGGAGCAAACATATAATGTATCAATTTCTGTATATATTATATTTATGTATAGATATATATATATATATAGATATATGAAGTGAAGACTCAGCGTCAGCAGGATGGAGAGCAAATATTCTATGCTGCCGCTGTTCTGTTCTGTTCTGTGGACCAGGCAGGCTGGCACCGTGGCACGGCCCATCAAATTTCACGCCACCAGGCGGCGAGCGCAGCGCATGCAACAGGAAGGAAAAACAGAGGTCACTGGAAGTTGGTGGTGTGCTGTGCGGCATGCGCACTCGAGTTGTTCCGATGATGCCACCCGGATGCTGAAATTTGTGTATATGTGTTAATAGCTTTTGTCTGTGTGTCTGTCTGCCTGTTTTTTTTTTCTACGCCGAGCAGACGTTGTCGAGATCTTTTGATTAGTATATATATATTCATTCACTCTGTCCGTTGTCAAAGAGCCAAAATTTCAACACTTCTTAAAAGGACTTTACATTTTTCTCCTTTTTTTTTCTTCTTTTTCTTCTTTTATGAAGTTATCTTCAAGTGAACTTTTTAGTTTATCTATCATCACTCTATTGCTTTCTGTAGCATTAAACTACTGCTATTACAATTATTACGATTACTACTGTTTTTATAAATACAAATTCAAAAATTACACAATGGTTGCCAGTTATCAAAAATTATACCAAGAAGTGGACACACTCGTGAAGGAATTCGATGTTTCTGCTGAAACTTTACAAGCCGGTGTGGATCTATTCATCGAATTGGCTAACAAAGGTCTAGCCAGTGATGCCGATGAACACGGTCTGCCAATGATTCCAACGTACGTGACATCGATTCCAGACGGAACCGAAAAGGGTATCTTGTTGGCTGCCGACTTGGGTGGAACCAACTTTAGAGTGTGTTCTGTTCAATTGAACGGTGATCATACGTTCAATTTGATCCAACAGAAGTCTCCAATTCCAATCGATTTGATGAGTTCCACAGCCGACGAATTGTTTGCATACTTGGCATCTAAAGTGACTGCCTTTGTCAAGGAACATCACGAGAAGGAATCTGTTACCGAGGGAAACAAGTTCAAGCTTGGTTTTACTTTCAGTTTCCCTGTCGACCAACAATCGTTGAATTCTGGTAAATTGTTGAGATGGACCAAAGGTTTTGATATTCCAGATTGTGTTGGTAAAGATGTCGTTGCCTTGTTACAAAAACATTTGGACGAACAGAAATGTCCTGTGACTGTTGATGCTTTGGCTAACGATACCGTGGGTACTTTGTTGGCCAGATCCTATACTGGTTCCAACAAGGAAGGTACCACGGTTATTGGATGTATCTTTGGTACCGGTACAAACGGAGCTTACAACGAAAGATTGGAAAACATCAAGAAATTGGATCCTAAAGTGGTTGAAACTTTGAAAGCTAAAGGTGTTACCCACATGGTGGTCAACACTGAATGGGGTTCTTTTGATAATGCATTGAAAGTGTTACCAAACACCAAGTACGATCAAATTGTGGATGAATTGACTTCGAACAAAGGTTTCCACATGTTTGAAAAAAGAGTCAGTGGAATGTTTTTGGGTGAAATTTTGAGACAGGTGTTGATCGATCTACATAGCCAAGGTTTGATCTTCAACCAATACCCAGATTACGAATCGTTACCTCACAGATTGAGAACTCCATGGGATTTATCATCGGAAGTGTTGTCGTTGATTGAGATTGATGATTCTACGAAATTGAAGGCCACCGAGTTACAATTGAACCAATTTTTGAGATTACCAACAACACCAGAAGAGAGAATTGCAATCCAGAAGTTAACCAGAGCTATCTCTAGAAGATCTGCATACCTTGCAGCCATCCCTATCTCTGCTCTATTGACCCTGACGGAATCTTTCAAGGGACACCATGTGGAAGTTGACGTTGGTGCCGATGGTTCGGTTGTTGAGTTCTATCCTGGTTTTAGAACCATGATGAGAGATGCTGTCGCCATGACTCAATTGGGTCCAAAGGGTGAAAGAAGATTGCACATCAACATTGCCAAAGATGGTTCCTCGGTTGGTGCCGCTTTGTGTGCATTGAGTAATGAATGAACAATTCAATCACAATTCTCAATTTTTTTTTTTAAGATATCTTTTATAACCGCGTTTTACTGTTTACGTTTCTTTTTGTGAATTAATTTTTGTTGTACGAATGTATATATGTATGTATGTTTTTTTTTTTTTTTTTTTTTTTTTTTTTTTTTTTTTTTTTTTTTTTTTTTTTTTTATTTTTTTTTTTTTTTTTTTTTTTTTTTTTTTTTTTTTTTTTTTTTTTTTTTTTTGTGAGAAATAATGAATTATAAGATATATTTACGCTTAGTTTCTACGGGGAAGAGATAAAACATATGTGTAAAAAATACAGGTATAGATCTTATATAATATGTTACGTAGATGGAGATGGAGATTGAGCAAGAACTTGAATTTGTTTAATTTCACAAAGAACCAAAGGCTATGAATGATGATGAGGAATGAAACATGAACTGGTTGTATTTATAACCCACGGGGCATGGAAATGTGGAGAAGCGGGGAACGACATCCGTGCACTGGGAGAGAGATACGGGAAGTGGGGTCGCTGGCTGGGTGCCCCCACGCGGAGTGCGGAGGGGGGGGGAGAGAGAGAGAGGATCTAGTCTGTATGTACACTGGGATCGATGTATATATACAGCAGTTTATCTATAGAGACGAGTATGTATATATATATATAAATATATAAATATATGTTATATCAGCTATTGTACAGCATATAACATACTAATTGCAGACACTCAGAGAGAGAAGAACAAGGGAAAAAAAAAAGAGGGAGGGTAGTCTGCAGCACACAAAGATAAACAAGTTGAGGGGTACGCAGGCAGAGCCTCGTGGGAGCCGTGCGGGCGGTGATTAAGTGGGGGGAATCGTTCAACACCATGTTTTTTCCAACGTTTGGTTTTTGTTCCTCTTTTTTGTTCCTTTTTTTCTTGTCGTCTCTTGTCACCTGTATGTGCTATACATGCAGTTTCTCGTCTTTTTCCCATATTCATATCGGGCTTTTGCTCTCTCCCTGTCACACACTTAGTTATACTTATCCACCTCAACTTTTCGTTGACCTTCAGCTTCTCTCGTAGGATTCCAAGCTTGGGTCTCCCACAGTCGTCGTCTCGTGCACCGTCTCCTACTTCTTCGACCCCGGTTTTTTGTTCTTTCCCTCCCTCCCTCCCTCCTTGTCATCCATCTCTATCATCCTACTCTTTTGTCACCACCCCTTTGCTAACTTTTAAATCAGAAAGTATTCGATCCCCCATTTTGTGGTGTACTAGATCATCCCAACTTACAAGATTTTTAAGACTCTCTGGGTACTTTTCCCCCCTCCCCCTCACATCGGACATCCTACTATCCCTTTTGTCAACTTAATTTTATTTGTCTTTTTGACAAAAAAAAAACACAAACCATTTCCACTTCGTCTTTCCTCCCCTTTAATCTTCTAGAAGTACATTCTCAAGTTTTATATTCGAACAATTCAACCATGACAAAAAGATACATTTGCCAATTTTGTGCCAGATCCTTTTCAAGATCCGAACATAAACTAAGACACGAAAGATCTCACACAAAGGAAAAACCTTTCCAATGCTCCATCTGCAAGAACGGATTCGTCAGAAGGGACCTTCTACAAAGACACCTTAGAACCGTCCATGGATTGGTGTTGAAGACAAGCATCGAAGGTAACATCTCCACCAACGAGGATCTATTGAAATCCCCTACAAATTCAACCCAAGCCGCTACTGGCGTGACCCAACCTTCCATCTCCAATAGCCTACTGGCCGCGGCCTCTGCAAATGCAACTTCAACCTCTTCGAACACAAGAAATTCTTCGATAACCACTGCTGGTACTCAACAACAGACAACTGGATTGTCTGTTTCATCTGCAACATCGTCGTCATCTGATGCTACAGCAACAGGTAACAACCCTCAATCTTCTGTTGGTGCCGACTTGAACGGTGGATTGATCAACGACTTGTCGGTCTTGAATCCAAACCCTGCTGATGCCGACAACCTGGATGAAACTTTGATGCTCCTGAACGAGAAGAACGTGATTTCTCTTTTAACCCTCTCGAACAAGTTCAACCATTTGAAGCTAGGATTGAAAAATTCCATCACCAACTACATCATCATCTTTGGTACTTGTAAGAAGTTTAATGATGAGTTACCCAACATCGACATCAACAAGCTATTGACCATCGATGAATACGACGAATTGCTATATTTGATCATCTGTTTGGGTGCTTGCAGACTGAAGGAATTCAACGATGCCATTCTCATGTTCAATAGAAGTTGGGAAATCATGATTGACAAAATCTCCAATTCGAAAATCAATTACAACTCCGGTGAAATCTTTAACAAGTTTGTTGACAACTTGATCATCTTGAGTTACATCTACTTGAATTATTTCATTAACTTTAGCAACTCTGTCGAACTGTACAATCAAGACCTCCATAAGAAGATCACCATCCCGGTTGACGTTCTATTTGAATATTTGAACAACATCATCAGTACCCATATGACCAACACCGATGGCGCCTGTATGGGAAGCACAACAACGACAACGACAGCAACAACAACTACAACTACAACAGCAACCACTACCACCGGTGGAAGCTCGAATTCAAAATCATCATCTTATAGCCGCAAAAGAAACTCTTCTGGGAACCCAATTCTCAACAGCCAATTATCGTCCGCTTGTTCGAGCGACAAAAAGTTGGAACCTTTCTATTGGTACGCCTATTTACTCTTGTCTCATTACTCATTTATCTACAACAAATCGCCATCGTCGCTACATATGTATCTCCTCAACAAGAGAATACCAGAGGATGAGATCACCGACGATCCAACTAGAAGCCCACTTTCAGTTTCGAACACCACCGATGAGACTTTAGGTCAAATGATCAGTAGTTTGTCGGTAATTTCGACACCGTTCACAAGCTTTGTCAATCATAATAACCTAACACTGAAAGAAAAGATCATCATCTGTGGATTGATGAACGAGTTGCAAATGGTTAAGTTCAATGAAACCAACAAGTTAAATAAGAACATCATTTTACAGCAAGGGTTGTTTAAGGATAACAAGAACTTCTTGCACAATGCGATAATCTTGGCCAACAAGAACTTCAACGTGTCGGATAAAGTTGCCACCAACGGTGACGAGGAGTTCACTGGATTGATGACCCTTATCAAGAGAAAATTGTTGATCAATTGTCCCTTGAAGTTTACCGACCTATTGTCAAATTATTTGGTACTACCTAAATCAAATTACAACTGGATCCTTTTAAGCTTGACCATGAAGGAATTCATCTTCGAGACCGAATCTCTAATCAACGACAAGAACTTTTTGAACAATGATAAACCAATAGTTGAGTTTGAGTTGAGCAAGTTTTTGAAGATAAATTATTTGGATAGTGCCTCATCAAATGGTACTCCAGAGTTGACAAGCGACGAAATCTACAAAAATATCCACAATTATATCGCAACTCCATTTAATTCCAATTTCATAATCAACAATAATTTAGGAATCACAACTTTGCCAATGCTAATGCTTTCCTTGATTTATGTGAACAAGAACTTGAAATCTCAGAAGCACTATTTGAATTTTTCAATTAATAATTTAATCTTGATTGAGTTTATCATTGGCAACTTTTTGATATTGGTCAGAATCCTTTGTTTCTTCAAAAAGAAGTATTTCATAGATTTGTCGATCCCAATGGAAAAAAACTGGCACCTTTCCGGAGGTAATGCAGCAAATAACATGGCCAACGGTAATGGCACCAATAACGGCAACCTTAATAACAACAACAACAATGGCAACAACACAAATATCTCAGAAGATGAAGATACTGGCGATGATGATGATGATGATGAAAGTATCATTCTAGCTGTGATTTTTTACGTGATCAACGAACTTGGTTGCAACTATGATGAATCGTTAAACCTTAGAGACTCGGCGAATGATCAAAGACGTAAAAAGAGAGCAAACAGCATTTCAATTGGCGAGTTTAGTAACAACAACGAGAAATTGAAAAGGATGATGATGTCGTCTTCAAAGGATCCAAAGAGTTCGAACCACAACCACCACCATAACAAAACTGACGAATCGATCAAGTCACAGATATCTAACGACTACAAGTTCTTCTTCATTTTGAGGAATTTGGAAAAGAACTTTATTGGGTGGTTGAACTTGTTTAAGACAGACTTTTATGAGATTGAAAAGTTTATCTCTGTCTTTGAGAAAGTTTTAAACGACGAAGTGTATTCGAGGTTGAACTTGTTACCGCAAAATTCCACCAATAGTGGGGTGGGCCAATTCCATTCTAATATTGACGTGTTCAACCTGATCTCTCCGCAGCCAAATTCAAACTTGAACACGTCTAGTTTGAACCAGTACCAACCGCAGCAATTGCATCAGTTACAACTGGGTCAGCAGCTACAAAACCAATCGTCGAATCAAAACTTTAGATTGGATAGCAGTCCTCCAAATAAGTCTGGATTTAATAATCACGATCTATTTTACTTGCAGCAACAGCATCACGAGTTATACCAGCAGACAAAACAACAACAACAACAACAACAGCAACAACAACAGCAACAACAACAACCACATGCACAACATCAACAGTCGAATTTCACAATTTCGTCAAATTCAACGAATCAAAGAATTAGAAGTGGCCAGTCGGTATCTCCTAGCATCGATTCGGTGAACCTGGTTACGGGCAATAGAAGCGGAAATAGTTCCAAAGAACAGGATTTGTCTTCTGGTGGTGGTCTGTCTTCAAGTTCAAGAATAATATTGCCTCCTATAGGGCACAGCTCGAGACAGTTACCAAATCCATTCAGATTTTCCGGTGGGGTGAGTTCTGGTGCAAGTGAAGGTATAAATGAGTTGCTACAGGCTGCTTCTAGTTCTGTTGACTATGAAAATAAGAAGTGATAAAAAAATGGATCACCATGAACTGCTTTTGTATTTGTATAGATTTTATTAACATTTGCGTTTCTTTTCCCCTGTTAATTTTCTTGGTTTGAAATGATTGAACCTTTTTTTTTGTGCTCCCCTACTATATTCCCCTTCTTGTGCTTGATTACTTTTTTCAGTTAAAATGTTTCATTGTCTTTTTTACGTTATTTATTTATTTACCTGTCTATTTGTTTATCCACCTATTTATTTATTTATTTATTTGTTTATTTATTTATTTATTTATCTATTCACTAATTAATGAGTTGATCAAAATACCTCAAAGCGTTTATTTGATAACTGAATCGGAGCTAGAACTTCGATCTTAGCTCCAGATGCTCATTTCTATTTAAAATTGTAAGGTTTGATATGAAAATTACCAATAATCTATGTCTTGCAAGTAACCAAAATTATAAAATACTAACACAGAAAAAGATTCATGACAAACACATATTTCAAGCAATCCATAACCAGACCCTCTCCCAAAAGTTCTTTGGAGCTGGCTCAACGTACATTGCAGCTTCCTTTTCACATCTTTCAATTCCGGTGAAGACATCAACATCGGTAAGATCATGGAAGATTTTCAATTTTCTATGATACACGACGTGGAAGAGGAACAAAACAAAGATGATAGGAATAGTGATGTAGGATGCCAAGAAGTTGCTGACACTCCAGTTGTCAGGGAAGAATACGGCGTAACCGTTCGTTAAGATCAAGAGAGAGAACCAAAAGATGCAGATGTAGGCACCGTAGTACATTCCTCTCACTCTGTAAGGAACCCTGTCGTCCATCCCGTGATACGTGATGGCTCTTCTGAAGTTGATGTAGGTCATCGAAATGATAACCCACGAGAAGAATCCAGAAATGGTACAGATGTTGGTCAACCAGTTGAACACTTTGGTTGTACTTTCTGAACAGTTCAAGTAAGCCAAAGCGAGGAATAACACCACCATGGCAACGCAGTAAATTGGAACACCCCATCTGTTGACCTTGGCCATGAACCTTGGTCCAGCACCTTTGAGGCACATCGAGTGGCAAAGTCTAGTAGCAGCGTAGACACCACCGTTACCCGAACTGAGAGCTGACGTTAGGATGACGGCATTGATAACGTGGTTCAAACCATGGATACCTGCGTTTTGGATGGCAATGACGAAACCAGATGCAGCAGCACCGGATTCACGGTTGGAGATGGCACTTGCTAATCTTGGACTGTTTGAATCACAGATGACACCCAAAATGAAAGAAGTCACGACGTAAAAGAAGATCAATCTGTAGATGAACCTTTGACTTGCCTTTGGAATCACTTTTCTTGGATTTTTTGCCTCTGCAGCAGAAGCACCGATGGATTCAGGTGAGAAAACGTAGGAATAACCAGATTTGATAATGGCTGTCCACACCGATAGGAACCGACCAGTTGAACCTGGAACAAGGTACTGCTTGAAAGCGTTTCCATTTTTCCAATAGTGAAAACCTAGCACGTGGTGTTGGTTTGGTCCACCGCCAAAGAATAGCACGATACCTAGGATAATTAACCCAACGATACAGATGATCTTGATGGAAACCATCCAAAATTCCACTTCACCGAAAACCGTCACAGGAGCCAAGTTGATCAATGCTAGTACAACAAGACAGATTGAGATCCAAAGTGCAATCAACTTTGGATCTGTGTCCCAATACTGGATGATCAATGCACAAGCGGTGATCTCAGAAGGTGCACCCACCAACTGAGCATAGAAAAGGTTCCAACCACAAACGAAACCTAAAGTGTCGGAACCGTACCTCTTCACAAAAGAGTATGCGGTACATTCACCCGTCAAAGGACAATAAGTCACCATCTCACAGATCATCTGCATTATCATGTAAACAAACACAGACATGATGATATAAGAAATCCAGACAGCTGCTGGACCACAGGTGAATAGTGCAGAAGCAGAACCAACAAATAAACCTGTACCGATGGCACCACCAATTGCAAACAAAGCAATCTGTCTTGATTTTAAACCTCTCACGAATTCAAAATCGGTGGAACCTTCTTCAATGGATTGGCGGTCCGATTGATCATTTGACGATGTCTTGTTGATCTCAATAACCTGCTCTCCCAACGCCTGTTTTTTCTCCATCTTTTTGTTTTGCTAAAAAAATGGTATTGAACAAAGAACTGTTTAATACACAATCAAAAACCAAAAGAAAGAAGAAAGAAGCGGGAAAAAAACAGAAAAAGAGACAAGTTTCAACTCTCTGTTAACCACAAACACAGCGTTTTTGGAAGGTTAAGGGATTCATCGACAAATTTATATTAGGCCATAAATGGATGTAAATTACCTGTGCCCTGTGATGCCACTATTTGGATACCTAATCTATAAGGTTGCTACAAATTAAGCTTTTTAAGAAACCAGGACGATATTTGAAAAAAAAACAAGCATTTTCTTGGAGCACTCAAACAGATAACGAAATTATTCCCTCTTCACTAGCTATAGTGTTAGGGAATCGCACGATACCTTGTGATCTATGATGATAGACGGATTCAACCGCTATGCGTTTGCAACTATAGATTCTCTGCATTTCTGAAAAACAATTCCTTATCAGCCACCACCACATCGGCAAGTACTAAAGAAAACAGAAAAAAAAATGCTTGAAGCGTACTTGGCTTTCTTTCTTGTAATTCCATTTGCCATGATTGGATGGTTTATTGAACCATCCTCCTGGACATCTTAACTTGTAGTAGCTAACGTATGAGCATAGATCGATCTCAATATGCCAGTTTGGTAGTCGAGGAGCCATTGGGCGGTTACAGTTTATATAAGTATTAAGAACAACAACGTCGGCCTCGTCGCGTCGATATTCCCAAAGTGACAGGTTACACTTACAGTTACGGCCGAATTCAAATTGGGTGTGGTCATGTGACCCTGAGCTACCCAAATTCCCGTGGGCAAAATACGACACCTCTCCAAGTCCACACCGCCAAGAATAGAAGGCCACAACTCGAGGCGATTGCAGTTTTGTGGCGATGGCTACGGCGGAGTATTCCGTGCTTCGAGGCTGGTTCAAATCATGCACCATTTAGTTATATATAGTTCGATCTCTTTTTTTTCTTTTTAACTCCTTAACTCTTTTGAATTTTTAGAAGCGAAATATCCAACCGACACGTTTCTTTTCATATCTCGAGAGAAATTCAGCAGGACGATGTAAAAAAAGATAAAAACAGAAACTGTGGGGGCACCAGCTTCAGCACGGTGCAAACGCGTGTGCTGATAAAGCCATCTGCAATTGCAAATCTCGGATAGCTCACAGGCACAGGCACACCGCCAACACGGCGTTATCCAGGTACCTTACAATTAAATCACTTTAATTTCGATTGATATATGGAAGTTTTCTATTTTATTTTATTTTTTTTGTTCGAAAGTCAATTCAATTTATCAAGTTGGTAAATGAATATCCGATGATGATGAATTCCGAGGAAAGCCAAGAGCTAATCAGGTTTGCTCATCTTCTATATAAATTTGCTGTCATTCCGTTAGAAAGAAGTTATTAACATGTGATAATGTTGGCGGCTCGAGTAAATCACAGTGACAGGACTACATGCATTATTGATGTTTTTCAGAATTCTGATATAGTTTCAATTTCATCCTGAGCATTTGCTTTGCACAACCTTTGGAATAACGTAACGTATCAGGTTTCTAAACTCTATCAAATGCCAATTATATAATCGATTGATAATTGATCCATCGTTTTAAATGGCTCTTCCACCCTTGGATGACTCAAAAAGTATATTAAGCTACATTACAACATAGTTTCTTATAGTTTAGGAAAAAATCGAATTAACAAAGCGCTATATATTTTTATCCAAAAGAATAAAACAAATAAGCACACAAAAGATAAAGATAGAGAAGAATCTTAAGCGATCCAGTACCAGACTTTTTGAAGTACGTTCTTTGGAATTGGTTCAACTTCCAAAGCGGCTTCTCTTTCACATCTTTCAACTCCGGTGATGACATCAATATCGGCAATATCGTGGAAAATTTTGACTTTCTTTTGATAGACACTGTGGATGACAAACAAGAAAATGATAACAGGAATGGTAATGTAAGCGGCAACAAAGTTACTTGCACTCCAGTTTTCAGGGAAGAAAACAGCATAACCGTTAACAAACGTTAGCATTAAGAACCAAGCAATACAACCGTAAGCACCATAGTACATACCTCTGACTCTGTAAGGAACTCTATCGTCCATACCGTGGTAACTGATTGCCTTTCTAAATCTGATGTAAATAATGGAAATCAAAACCCATGAAATGAAACCTGAAATGGTACAGATATTGGATAACCAACTGAAAACTTTAGAAGCACCATCAGAACAGTTCAAATAGGCTAAACATAAGAACATGACAGCAATACCGACACAGTAAACTGGGATACCCCACTTGTTGACTCTGGCTAGGACCTTTGGACCAGCGCCTCTGACACACATGGAGTGAGCTGTTCTAGAACAGGCAAAGACACCAGCGTTAGCAGAACTGAATGCGGAAGTCATAACCACAGCATTGATAACATGGTTCAAACCGTGAATACCGGCGTTTTGAATGGCAATGACGAAACCAGATGCAGCCGCACCGTATTCACCAGTAGAGATGGCTGTAGCTAGTCTAGTATCATTAGAATCACAGATAACACCCAAGACTAAAGAACCAACAATGTAGAAGAAGATCAATCTGTAGATGAATCTGGCACTTGCCTTTGGAATAACTTTTCTTGGGTTTTGAGCTTCAGCAGCAGAAGAGGTGATCAATTCTGGAGATAAAATGAAAGAGAAACCAGATTTGATGATGGCGGTTAAGACGGCTAAGAATCTACCTGTTGAACCGGCAACTAGGTGCTCTTTGAAAGCGTTACCATCTTTCCAGTAGTGGAAACCTAAAACACCATCCTGTGCTGGTCCACCACCGAAGAATAAGACAATACCTAAGATGATCAAACCAACGATACAAATAATTTTGATGGAAGCAATCCAGAATTCAACTTCACCAAAGACTGTAACTGGAGCGAAGTTGATTGCTAATAATAAGATGAAACAGATGGAGATCCAGAGGGCGGTCAATTTTGAGTTTGGTTCCCAATATTCGATAACAAGGGCGCAAGCGGTGATTTCAGCTGGTGGTCCCAACAACTGAGCGTAAAACAAGTTCCAACCGGTGACAAAACCCAAAGTTTTGGAACCATATCTGTCAGCGATGGCAAAAGTGGTGGATTCACCAGCAAGTGGACAATAGGTGATCATTTCACATAGCATTTGCATGACGATGTAGACGAAGAACGACATAAAGATGTAGGATAACCAGACAGCTGCTGGACCACAAGTTTGTAACGCAGAGGCAGAACCAACGAATAAACCAGTACCGATGGCACCACCCAAGGCGAACAAAGAGATTTGTCTTGCTTTCAAACCTCTAACAAATTCATACTCTTGATATTCTTGTGAAGCTTGGTCTTGGATGTCTTCTGACGTTGTGCCTTTGATCTCAATGACATCATGTTCCGTTGCGTTCTTTTCCATGTTGATGAACTGGTATATGTAAAACTTTACTGGATGAGTTGGTGGGGTAGATGCTGTCGATAATGAACGATAAAGACGATCAAAATTAAACTTGATCAGGATCCAATCAAGTATTTATATATTCAGATGAGCTTTGAATGGCTCTCTTGTGATTGCACTTTCCGTACATAATAAGAGTTACCCCAAGTACATTTTTACCTCAAAACGTACATATGCTTCGAATTTGCCACTGATAAAACGATAAAATGATAATCGAGGCTATCAAGGGACTTGCAACTTTATCGAGATTAAAATTCTCATCGAAACACCGATGACAGATATGGTGCATGAACGTTTTCCGATTGTTGGGAGAACAAGCCTTTTCGCCGCATTGAGAAAATAGAATTTTGCGAAGATCCTTATTTTCTGTGCTAGTTGTGTTCTAATTTTAATTAAAAAAAAATTCGAATCACCTCGGGGCAAATATCTCCCCCCTAGTAACCGTACACTCTAATGACGATTAAAAATAACGGTCAGACTTTTAAAAGACTGTCGACGTAATAGTTCCGTTAATAGAGGTTTTTTTTCAGTTCTAGGTCAGCGGTTTTGCCCCATTTGGGTTCGATATCTCGTCTTTACGCTACAACGGTCGCCAATGACTTCCAAAGTTTATTTGAGATCTCAAAAGTAAATCAGAAATATCTCATTACTACAGGTTTTTACTCTTCAACTTGAACTTTAAGGTGGCTGTAACCCACACCATGTACCTTAAGCTATATATATACAGCATATTGTTTAACTTGTAGATTTGTTTTCTGCAACATACGATCACGAGAAATAGCTATTGAAAGACACCTAAACGGAAATGTATCCTCAATTTCCCTTTGTTATATATGTCGGAGATGGATAAGTTCTCATTTGTGATAAAGATAATGTAACATATAAAGATCATATATACATGTGATAATTGCTCTTGCCGTGAGTTAATTATAAGATATCTTAGAAGCTATCTTGTGGGTCAAAACCTACGCTTTTCGTCAGTAATCCTTCGAGAAAGAAGAAATTAATTGCTTCGAGTGTTGGTTCACACTCTTCAAAGAGGGGCACTGTTTTAGGGGTGCCGGGTGATGATCAACTGACAGGTTTGTAAGGGCAGGTCTGCCATCAGCCAAAAGACAGCATGCATCTAAAACCCTATACATGTGTAAACTTCTCGCGACTATATCATTGTTCGGAATCTACAGATATGAACTCTCCTCAGCACCATGAAAACTCCACTTAAGTGGCCATCCTGTGCACACATAATCATTCGAGTGATCAATTCTATTTGCATAAATCGCACCCCAATCATAGGGCCAAAACAATTATAAGTGCATGCCGTACATCCTGCAGAAGCGGAATTATAATTGCCAGTATAAGATAACTTGAATTGACCTGCTAAAGCCCGTCGCGTTTTCCGAACTACATCGGCAGTTGGTCCGCCATTCTCTTACAACAGAGTGGATCGATAAGGATAAGATATATTTCTGTGAAGGAAGCTATCATATCGCCAAACTAGACCATCTGTAAATATATATAGTTTCCATGCTGATATATTCGTTTAATTCTACTAGTATAAGCTCTAGCAATGTAACCGCCAAGTGATAATAATTCAACCACGGAAGCACGAGTTAAAAGCGCAATTAAACTCTCCTAAGCCCACTTGGCGAGCTGCGTTCGATACACACGGATAACCTTCCAGAAATGGAAATAGATAAAGTGACCAATCGAGCCGCACATCCATCTCCAAAACATGCCCTGCTCGATGGAATATTGAAGACCTCCGTTGGACTGGCCAACATATACTTGATTTCTTTGATTGTTAAAATTAATAGCTATATAGGTCAGATTTCTCTCGATGACACGGAAATGTAACGTTCTCTTAAATTAGATCATCAAATTCGAGTTTTTTATATCGCTGAAACCTGCTGAATATCCGGATAAATAGAAGAAGATTTGGCGTCGATTGACTAATTGGGAATAAACAGTTTTTGTTGTTGTTCAGCTGGTTGTTACATCTACTACATAGTTTGCACTCTACAACGTTACATCTAAGCTTATAACTTGAACTTTCAAGGGGATATACCCAAGAGAAATTACACAAATTGAAAGTAATTGTTCAAATACTTTGAAAAAGAATTGAACGAATTAAGCTGTTACCGACCAACTCCACCTAGCTATAAACGAAAACCTAGAGAAACTAACCGAACTTTTGAAACGACAAAGGGTAGATAACCACCAGCACTATCATTTATATAACGGCTCTTAGTATTCACCAACAACGTTAGGATATTGAAAAAAATAAATAAATAAATAAATAAATAAACTGTATTATTATCAGAGACAAGCAAGAACACACAAAATGACTACATCAGGCAAAATCAACGATGGCTTTTGGAGTTCAAGAATCACCATCGTTAGAGAAAACACATTACCATCCATGCATAACATCTTAGTGGAAACAGGTAGATGGGATTTAATGAAGTTAAGGATCAAACCTGGATCTGAACCACATCATTTCTGGGATTCTGACATTGCAAAATTCCTCGAAGCTCTGTGTTACTCGATTAAATACACCAGCAAAGATGATCCAATTTACAAACAATTTGTCGAATGGATCGTTGAAGCGGTTGACATGATTGTGGCTGCTCAACAACCAGATGGTTACATCAACAGTTACTTTACTGTTGTGGAACCAAAGAAGAAGTTTACCAACATTGTGGAACTTCACGAGCTTTACTGTGCTGGCCATCTGCTAGAAGCCGCAATTGCTCACTACCTAACTTTCCAAGATACCAAGCTGCTAGATGCGCTATGTCGTTATTTGGACTTGATCTGTGAAACGTTTGGACCTGAAGAAGGAAAGATCCACGGTTACCCTGGCCACCCGGAAATCGAACTTGCCATTGCAAGGCTGTTAGAGATCAAGTGGGTTGACAGATACTTCGACCTCTTGAAGTATTTTGTCGAACAGAGAGGTTACAACGGTGGCGAGTTCTTAGACCAACAAGCTTGGGATAGAGGTGTCGATCCAAACACGTACATTCCTCGTGATCCTGGAGGAGCCGGTTGGTGGCCTGCAGCCAGATGTTACTGGTATTACCAATCGGAGTCTCTAATTAAAGACACACAAGAGGTGAAAGGTCATTCTGTCAGACAGGTTTACCTGTTAGCAGGAGTTCAAAAATTGATCAACATAAACAAAGATAAAGAGTTGCAAATTGCGGTTAACAGGTTATGGAGGGACATGATTGACAAGAAGTTGTACATCCATGGAGGTATTGGAGCTATCTGGGAATGGGAAGGTTTCGGTGAGCCTTACGATCTCAAATGGGACTGCTATTCAGAGACTTGTGCTTCGATTTCAATCTTGTTTTTAGGCAAGGCTATGTTGGAATCCAGCTTGAATTCCGAAGTGTGTTCTGTCATGGAGAGAGCGTTATATAACAACGTTCTTGGTGGTGTGTCCATCGATGGTAAAGGCTATTACTACGACCAACCGATTACAGGAACTGCTGGTAAGAAGAGACAAACTTGGTTTACTTGCTGCTGCTGTCCACCGAACGTTGCCAGATTGTTCAATAACTTGGAAGATTACGTAGTCACCTGTTTGAAAAAGGAGCTGATTTCCATTAACCTGTACATTGGTGGTTCCTTTGTTAGCGACGACTATTCTTTGCAAATCAAGAGTGACTACCCACATTCTGGCAAGGTTACATTCACGTTGGAAACGGCAAAGGAGATGTCTGTTGCGATCAAGGCACCTGAGCAAGAAAAGTTTACAGTTGTTGGTAGTACGTTCACTTTAGTGGATGGGTACATTGTCTTACCGTCGAAAACATGGTCAAAAGAGGACGACGAAGTGAAGATTGAATTTGAAATGGAAGTCAAGATAATCACGCCAGATCCTAATGTCGAGGCCAACCGTGGTTGTGTCGCAGTTGAATATGGTCCGTTTGTTTATGCTTTGGAGTCATCGGGCGTTCAGAGCTCAGAAGGTGTTGTTTCGTTGGATGATTTAAAGTTGTCAAAGGATGCTAAATTTACTAAAAGTTGGACTACGTTGGACGGTTGTTCTTTCTGGTCATTGGAAACTCAACTGTCAGGTGTCAATTGTACTCTTGTTCCTTACTTCGTGACAGGTAACAAAAACCCAGGTGAAGATTTCCGTATTTGGCTCAAAGAAGAAACTGACTAGTAGTGTAATCTCTCTATTAATTTTTGTATCTTTTTGTCTTTTTTTATATATATAGATATTTAACATGAATATTGCATCCAACCTGTTATGATTTAGACTTAAAAATTGCTTTTGGAAGAAATAAATTGATAATAAATAGATGGAGACAAGAAAAATCACGTATGTTAAAGAGGTGAAGGGAAGAAGACATTCACAGCAAGAAAAAACAGAGAGGCTGTTTAAAGAACTGCAGTACCAGTCGCTTACACAATAAAGTACATGATAACCATAGGACTCCAGTGCAAAAGGCGACCTCAGTTTGACATTTCCCGACAGTGAGGGGTGAAGGGCAAACGAGAGGCAAAAATTAAATTCACCAGACAAAGACAGCTTTTATTATACATAAACAAGTCAGTTGTCGGCGAAGCTTCAAGAGGATATCAGATGGGCGGAGAGATAATTCGCTGAACAATAAAGATAGGGCAAGAGATAAATTGAGGATAATGAACCAAACAAAATAATAATCTATAACTGCACACAAAGTTAGAACAAGCCATACAGTATAGATCGATCGAGTTGTCAAGCAGAAACGATGCGTTGCAGCAAGCACAACAGGTCCAAAAACTGCAAAAGCCCTCAAGCAAAACAGAAACCCTCACCATCGAAAGAGGAGTTCCAAAGTATCGGCACACTGCAGCCACCAGAGGCTGGCATGAGGAGAGGAGGGAAGCAGAGAAAGAAAAAATTGTTGCCAGCAGGGGATCACCGTCGATTTACCCAAGTGAGCAGGACCCGGCCAGTTTTAACCCTTTAAAAATGGAAGTCACAAGAGAACTGGCTTAGATAGCAGCACCAAATCATAACCAGAGATAAAGTCTTAGCTTGTCATCGAGGATAGGACCAATAGAGTCTCAGTACATGCGATAAGCAGCTAAGGTGATCGTGGGCCCTTTGATAAGATCTGAAAGATCATGATACGAGATTGATAATGCCATTAGATAGCAAAACTTATATCTACCATGTTCTTTATTGCCAGACCAGTTCGCTTGTAGTAGACCCATAATGAAAGGTGGGAAAATAATTTTCCCAATTGCCGTTTGGGTTCGAATTTGTCCTTGGTGACTTTCCGAGGTGGAGTCTGAGGCGAGGAAAAATTCTTGCTTCCTTTATTTGTTGTGGGTTGGAATTTCAGTTGGAGTCTTGGATGAACGCATGTCGTTTAGTTATACAATTCATCAAAAACATAGAAACAACGTTGTTATTGAAAGCAGAGGCAGCTGCATTTCTGACACCTATATGCAGCAAGTACAATATTTTAAGCTTCCAAATAATCAAAAAAAGCGAGTTCACCAGCGTTGAAATCACTATTTCCTTCTAGACAGAGGAAAACCTCTAGATTTCAAGTCTTTTAAAGTTAGACTTTCTGTGAAGCCGGTGAAGACATCAGCCAAGATTTCAATAACTGGGGACAATGGTGCCACATCTAACAACAGGACATCAGTAACTTCACCAATTAGGACAGAACCATGAATAGCAGAACGAATAGCGGCAGCATCAGATGGGTTAGCAAGATCAAAATAGTACCAAATTCATTCTCGAGCTGTTCATCTATCCATCCTTTGCCAAATGTAGTTTCTAAGGACGATGAAACAGTTAATGCCACAGTTCATCCCAAATTTTTGGAATAAATTCACCGTTTTACCAGTTGCCCCATTAAAAGCAGCCAATCAGTCAATGAATATGAATGAGAACGCCATAATCGAAAGCGAAATAAACAAGGATTATAAAGGAACTCCGAAAATATAGTTGGTAAGGCAAAGATTGTAAAAAAAGAAGGAACAAATTCAACGACAAGGAGTTTTAACCACGGTAACGTTGTCCTGAGGATGAGAATACTTTCTGAATGGGGTAACTATGAAGACTAATGGTTGGTGATCAGAAATATCATCGAATCGTATCGGGTATTTTCAAGATTTCATGAAGTTAAGATAAAAACACTGATGATAAAATCTAGAATAAACGATACGAATAGGACTAACTAGAAATCGATTTCTTTAAGTTTTGCTTCAGCTTCAACGATGGTGGTTTCATGAATGGTATGCTCACTTTTAAACCCAGAAATTCACCGACGATTTTCCCAATTTCTTCTCGATTTCTCTTAAGAAGGAGCAATAGAGATCGGATAGCAATTCCACATTCAAGAACAAAAGTTTCTCTGCAACAACATCGATCAAGACCTACTTGTTCTCCTTCAATCTGCATGTTGAGGTCTGCAAAATCTTCAACCGCATAATTTTTTATGAGTGTAGAACGATCTCTCAAAAAAATAGTCAGAGTAGTGCTCCAGAGATGCAGTCTTTCGGATACATCAATCAAAACAAGCTAGATTCAAAAAACCTACACATTCTCAATCAAACTAGAAGTCAGAGATGTGAAAGGACGAACAACGATGGATGTCAATTGTATCTTGCAAGCCCAAACTTTGATATCAGCATTTATGTGAATTCAATAGACTCAGAAGCCAGAAAAAAAAAAAAACACACTGCAACTAGATCGGTTCAAAGAGAAGCTTGATGAAAAATTAAAACAACCACCACCGGGTAGAACAAGTTCCTGGATATGACTAACACCAGAAGCGTATGATTGTCACAACCAAGGTTAACAAGATGAATGAGAACCTATTGACTCAATATACACAGCAAGATAATCTTCCTGAGCTCTTGAGCCCAAGTGTGGTGGTATGGAATGTAGCAAACACCAACCACTGTGACTGTTTTGCAATAATTTATCGTTTGAAACAGCTCAAATTCCATCTAACTTACTTCAGTGGATTTGGTATCGTTAGTTCTTTCAGAACTACACCAACCAATGGATGTATCCAACATTCAGCAATAAAAATTCGATGTAGGCATATACATACTGACGATGGATGAGTCTGCAGCTTGATCAGTGTTTCAAAACAGAGATATTCAATGGTTTTATGAGAATCATAGGAATATTCCAAATGCAACAAGCACCGATCGAACGATCAAACATGAAGAGATCGATCGCTTTGATAAGCGATTAAGTTTTCATCGTTGATTAGTATGTACACGACTACGTTTTTGTTTCTTTAAATTTGTGTCACTGTTTGAGATCTTAAAGTATGATGGTTCAACTGTCGTGGAGGTATTTACTTTAGTCAGTTTCAGTATATTTCAACTATTCGTTAGTAGAACTGTTCGTTGGTTACGTTTTACGTGCAAAACAAAAGGCAGATAAGCAGAGAAAAACACACACACACACACACGTGACCAGAAGTCAGATGCCAGAGGAGCCAAAAAACAAAAAGTGTGGGGTTCAAACTTACAGTGAAGCGGGGAAGCAACGAGAGGAGTATTGTACAGCGTGTGTATATATATGGATATAGCTAGTAGATATGAATATTATGATGTGGGGCATATAGATGGAGTAAGAAATAAGAGCAATTAAATGCAGTCGTGACAATCAAAAGATAAGAGCAATAAAGACACATAAAGTGTGTGACTGAGGGGTAACCACTAACCATTTAGTAGAATCCGAGTGTACCATAGTAGTAATTAATACTATATTCTTCTTCAATTCTTTTTTAATGAGTCGATGACGATCCGTGGACTGCGGTTGACAACAACTGAGAACTATAGTCGTTCAAAGTGGATGTGGATGTGGATGATCTAGTAGATGTAACCAAATGATCAGTAGACGACGCAGCATTCGAAGGTAACCCATTACGAGCAGAAGCAGCAGTTGATGAATTGGTCACCGTGGAAGAAGTTATCGTTGGAGAAGGCAGTTGTTCGCTCGTAGTGCCTGAACCTGCAGTAGCTGTAACTCTATTCAAAGAGTAGCAAACAACGACAAAGCCAACCATACCAAACATGATGGATCCGTTGGTGTTGGGAGACTCGTGTACGGTGGATGTACTTCCGTAGTATCTGTACTGGCTATTGCTACCACCGTTACTGTTGTTGTTGTTTTGGCTGTAGTAGATATCTTTACGGATGTTTCCGTTGTTGTTACGGTGGATCAAGTCATGGTTGAGCAAGTTGCTGTAGTTGATCTTACGTTCTTTCATTCGTTTTTCGTTCTTGATGTTGCGTTGCAAATGTTTTTCAAAGTCAAAATGAGGCACCTCGTTAGGATCTGTTGGATTGGATGATTGTGATGGGTAGTAATTTTTGAACATGGTTGAAGAGAAGGATGATTGGGATGGTTTGGAGTTGAATTGGTGGTGATGGTGATGGTGGTGGTTGTGTCTTGGGCGAGCGTAGTGGAAAGTGTTTGGGTTAGGAGATGAGGAAGATAATCTTGAACCGATAGATCTGTCGTATTGGGTTCTTTGTTTTGGATCCATCAATATTTCGTAGGATCTTTTGATGGATAGGTATTTTGAATTTTTCGATTCGAGTTCAGATTTGGATAGGTCTTGTGAGTTGAGTATATCAGGATGGTATTGCAGGCTCAATCTTTTGAAACTTGTTTTGATGTCTCTTTCGGAAGCTCTGTAGGATGATAAATTCAAGTTCTTGTAGTGATCCACTGCATGGTGTGCGTTGGTTGTAGTTTGTGATGAGAAGCAACGTGTGAGTTTGTATCGATTACGGGGAAGGTGGCACGATAAGCGTGACGATAGTTGCTCTATCTGATAGCAAGACATCATAGTGTGACGAAAGAGAATTATTCAGTGAAGTTTGGAAGAGTGAGTTAATGAAGAGTTGGGAATGACAGGAGGGAATGAAGCAATATATATATATATATAATATATATGGAAACTTTTCAGAGAGTAGTCGGACGGAACAATTTACAACAATGGCTGATGGCTATAAATGATTGATATATTTTGTATAAACTTTTAAACTGATCAAATATGTGAGCCGCTCGCGGGCCGTTTGTGAGGAGAGCTGGCCGTTGAGACCGGATGTCTACATCCACATGCAATTTGGGCGAGTTAGCGGGCGAAGGACACCCCCTTTGCCCTGAAAACAGGGTGAATAACAGTGGGAAAATATATATATTATAATTTTGCAGGCTCAAATTCCAATCGTGTAGGAACTGGAAATAGAGGACAATAGAATTGACATAGCATGCAAACTACAGCCAGCAGTCAGTCAATCCCGTTCACCGGCGTTGCGCACTCGACCGATACACGCGGTGGTCACGTGACACACAATATATATATACCAACCTCTGCACCAGATAATTAATATGTGCGTATATTCAGTTGGAATTTAGGGTTGTTTGGTGGCCCTGTGGGCCTGTGCTCTGTGGCTGGCAGCCGCCAATCGGATGGGCCCTCTCTTATATATAAATGCATGTATATGAACCTATATAGAATGAACGTTGTATAATTAATGTGCATTGATTGTATCGGCTGGTAGATCTATATATAATATATATGTATGTCGATGACTCTCCTTCGAAAAAGGGGTCGATCCGTTTCGGGCTTAGTAATTTTTCTTTTCAATTTAAGTTGATAAAAAATTATAAATTTATTTTTCACCGTGGCATTTAGCGGTAACGTTCCGCGTCACAATTCCCAGTTATCCAAATTGATATATATATATATATAACTACACCACAACTTGAACATGCATTTGGCCTGTTTGTTCAAATCTGTATGGGTCATTCAGTCAAGCGGTTATGCGATGGTGGAATTGGTCAGTTAATCCTGGATTCCTGAATCCTGACCGTTTTACATACAAGACACGTAGACTACCAATTGCCGACGCGTCGATTTCGTTATCTCCATTAACACGTTAAATTAAGTTACAATTATATATATAGATATATGATTCTCATGCAGTGTGTGTATATATATACACACACTGTTAGCTGGCCTGTATATAACAAATTTTTGCCTCTTTATCATACTTCATGAATCGAGTAAACATAAAGTTGGAAACTTCCCAAACGATAACCACCATTAGTTTTAGGTGTAACTGTCATGTTCTTTTTTTACCATAATCCGAGTCTACGGCTTAGTAATAAATGTACAACGGTTACTCACTCAATCAATCACTCATCAACTTCAAAGCTGTCTAACGTCTCGTCAATACTGGCAACCCCATCTTGCAAATCGGTCTCTTCTCCAGAATCATCATCGGCATGTTGTTGTAAAGTCTCCTGTAATCTATGGTGTAGCTGGTTCTTGCTGGTGCTAGAGGCAACCCTAGGGTGGTGTTGGTGGTTCCTTGAAGGCTGTGGTTGTTGCACCGCCACTTTGGGCGTCCCTGACGACCCATCATCGCTTTCGTTATCATCATCATCATCATCATCATCATCGTATTCGTTAAAATCCAACTCAATCCATGAAGGCCATGCAAGCTCACTAATGAGCATACCACGTAGAGCACTCACCAAGAATTTTTCGATCTTTCCGATGTTCCTTAGGATGGATCCGTTGTTGTTGGCACCTAAAGCCAACCCATCGTTGTTGTTACTGTTACTGTTACTGCTGCTGCCCAACTCCCCTTGGATCCTCAGATTCTTAATGATGTCGATTCTTTCCCTTGTAGACGAAGATGAAGGCAGCTGCTGTGTTGTGGCTGGTCCATCGGTGACAGAAGACTTGCGTGAATTTTCTCTGGTGTCCAAACCTGAACTGCCACCGTTCGTATCCGGGTTCAACTGGGTCTCTTCGTCACTTATGTCACAGAGAAACGAGATGAAAAGTTTGTTTTGCAAGTATGCAACGACAGCTAACGAGTGGATCGACAAGTCGGTAATCTTCAACCTCACTGGAAGTTTGATGAATTCGTGTGCTGGGTAGTTGACAAGTAAGTTGCACACCACCTCGATGTAGATCTTGGAATCGAATTTCAAGTCCACTGTAAGTTGCAAGTCGCTGTCTTTGTTGTTATTGTTGTTATGGTGTGCAGAGTCGTCGGTACTTGTCACAGATTCATCCTCCTCTTCCTCTACTTCTTCTTCAGTAAGGATATCGTGTTGTAGTACTGCACTACCCGATCTGCCGGATATACCTTTCACAACACCGTCGATGCTTATGTTCTGGACCATCGGTGTCGATTGTAAGTCTCCACCAACTTGGTTGTAATGATGATGGTCTACGTTGGCAGTGGTGTTTGCTGGATCCTTTGATCCTATGCTGCCTATACCCAACCCAGCACCGTAGTTGATGCCTTGGAAGTAAGAGGAGTTTGTGCGGGGCATGAGTAACGAGGATCTGGAACTTATTGGAGAGTTGAGTATGTTTGGTGTTGCGTTCAAAGCCGCTGGAGGAGGCAACACGACGGTAGGGTTAGAAGTGGACGGGTTAAAGATGTTGGTAGTGGAGGATCTGTAAGAATTAGGGACAGTGGTGGCTGGAGAAGGCGATCTGGAGTTGTCAAAGTTTGGCTGTGAGTAATGGTAGCGTGGGTGTTTCACAGGGGACAAAGGTATAGGTCTTACCAGTGGTTGTTGTTGTTGTTGTTGTTGTTGTTGTTGTTGTTGGTGGTGGTGGTGGTGGTAATGGGACCCAGTAGGTTGGTGAAGGTCTCCATCAGAGTAGAATTCCGGGAAAGGGTGGTCGATGTCCTTGATGACCAACTCTGGTGGTCTGTCACCAAGCGAGAACTTTACCACCTGCAACCCGTTCAAGTAGTCGGGAAGCTCGATGGAGAGGAGCTTGTCGTTGAGGAAGTGTAAGAGCTGGTCGCAGAGGCGGTCATCTGTGCTGATGGCAGACCAGTTGATGTCAAAGGACATAATGGGAGGGGGGGAGGGGGGAGTGATTAGTAAGAGAGAGCAAAAGAAGAAGAAACACCAAAGCATCCACCCACATGGAAAACAGAAGCAGAAATAGCCACCAACTTGAAGGCGGTGCAAAGCAGCACAGCCCGGAGATTGCACTTGGCGCGGCGCTGATTGGCGGTGGGGGCGTTGACACCCTTGCACTGAGACGAGGGGGCCGAGGCCCGCAGATCGCTGATTTTTCTCTTTTCGACTCCTCCATGTTTCCTGTCTTTTTTCTATTTCTACTCTTCCTGCTCTCCTGGCTGTTGCTGTTTGCCACTTCTATAGATACCCGTATTTACAGTTATCCTCCCTGAAATCTTTCCCATCCTTTTTTTTTTTGTTTTCCAACTCTTGCTCTTTCTTCCTGCCTCTCCATCTCTCAATCTCCCTATCTCTCCTGCTTTTTCTTTGCTACCCGCCATGTTCAACTTGAAGACCATGCTGCGTTCCTCACAGATCAGACTCACATCCAGGCCTGCACACAGACTGACTATCGCCACTTGGTCATCTCATCCAACGAGGAACTTTACCCGCTTACAGTCCACGGAGTCCTCTTCCACCTCTTCCAACGAAGAAAAAACCATCACATCAACCAAAAATAACAGCAACAACGGTAATGGCACAGCCATCTTATTCATGAACATGGGTGGTCCTTCCACCGTTCCTGAAACCTACGACTTCTTGTACAGACTCTTTGCCGATGGTGACTTGATCCCTTTCGGAAGGTTCCAGAACTTTTTGGCAAAGTTTATCGCCACCAGAAGAACTCCCAAGATTGAACGGTATTACAAAGAGATTGGCGGTGGTTCTCCGATCCGTAAATGGTCAGAATACCAAGTCAAGAAAGTTTGTGAAAAACTGGACCGCATATCCCCTGAAACGGCACCTCACAAACCTTACGTTGCCTTCAGATATGCTCGCCCTCTCACCGCTGATACATACCAGCAGATGCTAGACGACGGCGTCACAAGGGCAGTGGCTTTCTCCCAGTACCCTCAGTTCAGTTATTCAACCTCTGCTTCTTCGATTAACGACCTCTACAGAACTTCCAAGTTGATCGACAGGCACGCACAGATCGAGTGGTCCGTCATCGACAGGTGGCCTAAACATTACAGCTTGGTTGATACTTTTGTCAAACACATTGAAACTTCACTAGCAGAATTCCCAAAACAGAAAAGAGATAAAGTGGTTCTCTTGTTCAGTGCACATTCTTTACCAATGGATATAGTCAACAGAGGTGATTCTTACCCTGCAGAGGTGGCTGCTACAGTTTATGCCGTGATGGAAAAACTGAAGTTTAAAAATCCTTACAGATTGTCGTGGCAATCCCAAGTGGGACCTAAAGCTTGGTTGGGAGCTCAAACCGATTTCATCACCAAAAAATTGGTCAACGAATTGTCAGAAGATGATGTGCCTGGTGTCGTTATCGTGCCCATCGCTTTCACTTCAGATCATATCGAAACCCTGCACGAGATCGACATCGAATTGTCAAGGGAGTTGAAATCCCCTCATCGTATGGTGAGGTGCGAATCTTTGAACGGTGATCCACTGTTCCATGACGGATTGGCAGATTTGGTGAAAGATCATCTGGAATCAGGAGAGTTGTATTCGAAACAACTACCCTTGGATTATTTGCTGGGTAGCGTCACCGCAAAGAACGTTTTCAAACATCCTAAAGAGTTCTTTGGGAAACGTGAACCTTTGAAGGATGATTAGATTAGCAGTCTATTCATCCCTCATTTGCTTTCTTTTTTTATCCTTCTTTCTTTTCTTAATAATAGTGGAAAAACTAAAAAAAAAAAAAAAAAAAAAAAAAAAAAAAAAAAAAAAAAAAAAAAAAAAAAAAAAAAAAAAAAAAAAAAAAAAAACAAAATTGAAAACACAACATTACGACATAACATAATTGCCAGCATCTCATATAATTATTCCTTTTATTTTTATATATACTTATAGATAGCACTCCCCTCCCTTTATATATATATATATATACTTCTTCTGTAAATAGAAATAACTCATCCCCAATATATTTATTAAATTATATGGTTTATTTTGGTAAATATATATCTCTTACGCCTGCAACTCGGGCCTCTTGTAACCTTCCTCCATTGTATTCAATATCTCGTCGTACAACTTGTTCTTCGCAGACTCCTTGTCCTTCCGGTTGCTCGACATCGTGTCCTGCTTAGGAATGAGCTCCCGTATTACATAACACAAGTCCAACCACTGATCCTCGTTGTCAACTTTCACCAACCTTTGGTACAACTTGGTCACCAACTGTTGCCTGTGCCGATCCTTATCGATGAACGACGTAACAAACTTGATGATCTCCTTGAAAGATTTGCTCGAAAGTTGCTTGTCCTTCGACAACCCACTGAACATGTCGATGAACCCGTTATATATGGCGTTATCTTTCGTAGCCAACTCAGTAAAGAACAACTTGCACATGTCCACGATGCTCTCGTCCTCGCTAACGTACAACTTGGCCATCTCTGCAAGTTGCCCCTTGACTTTCACTTGTCCTGCTAAAATCAAAAAAGTCACCGTCATCAAACAAGTCCGTTGCACCATCGAAACTCCATCTTTCAAACCAGCGTACAAATGGTCCTTGTTCGTGTCGATGATGTTGTTGAAACAAACCGCAATGTCCCCTAACCCTAAAACTGCATTGCTTCTCACAATAGCATCTTTAGAACTCTTCATCACTTTCAAGTAAAGGTGCAAGTTCTCCTCGCAGAACCTAGGAGAGATGCACATCAATTTGGATAGGCACAACACTGCTTGCCGTTGCAAACGGTCGTCGTTGAACTCATCCTGGTTGGACACAACCTCCTTCACCAATGGAACAAACCTTGCTAACAACCCTTGCGGACTGTACAACAACTCCTTCTCCTTGATCACCTGGATCGCATCAACAAATTCATCCTCGTTGGTTCCACCAATCATGTCCAACTCGCTGTCCTTTTCGCTCTTCTTGCTCTCAGCGGCAATCTTCTTCTTCTTGAATTCAACCTCACATTTTTCCAAATGCACTATCGTCTTGAGCCCAATGTGTCCAATCAAAAATAAAAGCTGGGAAAGCGACACCGCATTGTCAACATCAACTTCCAAATCCTTGTCAAAGATTGACGCAGATTTCTTTTTGAGTATCTGCGTCGAGATAGCGTCCGGATTCTCTGAGATCGTGTACACTGCATTCAATGCCTGTTCAGCCATGTTGAACCATTCGCCGTCCTCAGAATACGTCAGCAATAGTTCCGTCAACATATCAACGGCTTCCTCTTCCTTCGATAGCTTGAACGGAGCATCGGGTTTCCCGGGCACTATTCTCCTTAGTGCAATGCACGAAAACCTTGTCAGCACCCAATCTTTGTTCACAGGGTACGACAACCCAACGCTTAGCAATAAGTCCAAACCTTTCAAAGCAACCTCATTGTTCGCACTCGCAAGCATCCCAAGCACTATTATAGCACCTCTCTTTTGTTTGTGGCTACTCACTGTAGTACTGCTGAAAATCTGCCACAACACTTTCACCGATTGGTCCTTGATGTGGCCTGCCAAGTACAGCTCGCAGAGTAACTTCTCTAGCGACACCAAGTCAGCCATCGACGCGTTGTACGTCATCTTGATCAAGTTTGACGCAATGTACGTTGCCTCCTGAGTGTCCGAAGAATTTGTTGGAGACGTGAAATACAGCGATTGGTAGCATTCCATCAATTTGGTAACCACTTGGTTACCTTCTTCGTTGCTTCCTTTCATCCACACCAAGTGTAACATCTTCTTGATCCCTTCATTGGCACTCTCGATACCGTACGCGTCACACAAAACGAAAAAACTCATCGCATCCACAACCTCCGATTTGTTCTTCGAATATAGAATCTCACAACACAAAGAGCAAGCCTTGTGGATTAGCCGAATGAATGACCGTCCATCCTTGTAGTACTTCAAAGTCAACATCAACTTGTTGAACAACACAGGGTCCACAGCTTCAATTGTCGCATTCAGCTGTGACACGTGCTCTTCAACCTCTTGTACCACTCGGTTAAGCTCCTCATCACTTTCGGATTCGCTTTCCGAACTAGTTTCCATGTCGCCTTCAGCTCTAGCCTCTCTTTCAGGTTGAACAAAAGAGTCCTCCAAATTGAAGTTGGGTGATATCTCGATGAGCTTCTTGTTTGCCTCAACAACCCGCGATTCCCAGGTAGTTAGGACCAACCGCCCTTGATCCTCAACATGCATGTTACCGTAAGGATGATTCAAAATTAAAGAAGTCAACAACTTGATGGCATTTCTACGCACAAGACCAGATCTATCTTCCAAATGTCTCACGGCCATCTTGGTCCACAATAGCCTCTTGTTGACAAACTTCACCCTCATCTCACTCAATTTGACTATACCTTGAAACGCTCTCGACCTCACATACGGATTAGAATCCAAAAATCTCTCTTCCAATAACTCGATAAAACTCTCAGCCTGTTCCTTATGTTGATCGAGCTCTTCCTGTGACTTGGCCAAGTTGCTGATAATATTACCAACCACCTCAACAACTGCACATCTTAAAGTGAACGAGTTGTTGTCTAGTAACTGTGCGATCAACGAGATCTGTCTCATCACCATGCTAGGATTCAACTCGGATAGCTTCGTTAGGAACATACCTATAGATTTGGGACCTTTTGTATCGGACTCGCTAAACTCCCTGGCACTCACGTCTCGTAACACGGCATCAGTTAGTTGAGAGTAATCGTATCTCTCTTTAATCAAGTTCAAGAGCTCGGCCATCAAGTTACTTGTATGCGAAAAATATGTCAAGTGTTGCAGGACGGCGTTTTGCATCAACGAGGCCTGGCCGTGCCTCTTGACAGCCATACCAATCACGTGGAAGCAATGCTGTTTCACTTCAGTTACCTTCATTCTGTCTGCACTTTCCATTATTGTGTTGATTGGGTTGAGTAGAGCTGTACCGACCAACAAATTTCTCTCTGGTGTAGTTTGGAAAAGTAGCGATAGATCGAGTTTTAAAAGCGCGTGAATCGATCCCAACAACTCGGAAATTTGTTCGTTAGTCTTCTTGATCTGTATTTTGTCGTCTTCTTTCTTGGAAACAGCAGATTCTTTGCCAAAATAGAACAATAACACATGTGCTAGATATGCATATAGTTCGATTAGCTTCTTGTGTGTAGGGAACATGTCAACTTCTGCACCAGACAAGATGGCAGATGTCTCGCTGGCCTGGTGATACAAAGAACTCGAAACAAGGTTGCAAAGCTGTGACTTAACTTTGGAAAGTAATTTTGGATAGCAGTGGACGAGACCAACAAGAGGAAGCCAATATTCATCTAAGATCACCGATCCTGTTCTCAAGGCTAGCTCGTCCGTAAGGTCAGCGAGCGTGTCCGCCGGGATCTCGTGAGGTGAGAGTTCAAACGTCTCATATTCTTCTGGCAAGGAGTTCAAGGACTCCGACAAATCAAAGGTCACCTCCATGGTTAATCTGCTGCTCTGTTTATTAGATGAAACCAAAACAAAAGGGGAAAGAGGCACGAACTGTGTATTTCAGTTTGGTGTTTTGTTTATGTTTGTGTTACGTGCCTCAGACTCCGCGCTCCTTGGTGAACCATAACTTATTCAGGCAGACACATAATCTGATTGACATTTTTGATTGCAACATGTTTTTTTCTTTTTCGATCTAATGACCTCTATGATTGCCACTTACCTCTTTGGCTATCTGCCCATTATCTCAAGCATGTCGGAGCGTAAGGCCATCAATAAATACTACCCGCCAGATTTTGATCCGTCTAAAGTCAAGAAAGTCAAGAAGGTCAAGAAGACCGGACCTGCATCTTGGCCCACGGTCAGATTGATGATTCCATTTTCCATGAAATGTTTGAAGTGTAACGAGTACATATCGAAATCCAAGAAGTTTAACGCCAAAAAAGAGGTTACATCCGAGGCGTATTTAGGGATCAAAGTGATACAGTTCCATTTGAAGTGTCCTAAATGTTACAACGACATAGTGTTCAAGACGGACCCTAAGAACGGAGACTTCTTGTGCGTGTCTGGTTGTAAGAAGAATTACGAACGCCAAAAGCCAGCTGAGGAGTTGGAAAGGGAACAAGAGGATATGGATACGATTCTTGCGAGATTGGAGGAGGAAGACATCAAGGAGCAACAGGCAAAGGAAGGGAAGGGTAAAGATGCGAATAAAGGGGAGACTGCCATCGAGCAATTGGAGAGAAGACTAATAGAACAACAACGCGAACAAGAACTGATCGAGGAGATTGATGAGTTACAGACACGCAATAAAAAAATAGACAAGAATAAGAATAAAGTTCAACTTAAGGAAAAAGACTTGGAAGAGAACGATTCTCGAGAAGCTGAAGAGGCTTTCAGGATGTTTAAAGATAAGGCAAAAGAGCGTACAGATTTCGTAGCTTCAAAGTCTGTCGAAACGAAACTGGATACAAAGGTTATTAAATCTGGGTTGTTGGGTGGGTACAGTTCATCCAGTGATGAATCTAGCGGCAGTGATGAAGATGATGATCAACAAAAGAAGAAAATCACTCAGAAGATCACTTTGAAGAGGAAAGTTTCGAACTTAGGATCTGTGATGAGGAAGAAACCCAAGATCTTTTAGTTTGCAACATTACAGTATGTACATTAAGAAGCGCTTAAACTAAAAAAAAAGGGAGGTTTTCCTCCCTTGTAATATACAATGATTTTATTACATAAACCCACCAAAAACAGCAAGAGTAGAACAATAAAACTAAGCAAAAACAATTTCAACGAATGGGATGGCTTAACAATATATAACATCTAATCTCTCATCTTTGCATAGCCCTTAACGATTGTACTGTTGACACCAACCCTTTTATTTTCGATAGCATGCATCAGATCTCTTAAAACAACACCATTCTCCTCCCTTGCCTCTCTGTATCTGATACCGTTATCACCTCTGCTGCTGATTGATCCATTCTTAGTAGACGATTGCATCCAAGAGTACTTCTTCTTCTTAGAACCACTCATCATCATCGATGCGGTTAAATTTGTCTGTTTATGTTCCGCCACCATGTCTTCCTCTTTCTTCTCTTCTTCAAGACCCAAAGCAATTCTACGTTTCACTCTTTTCTCCTCTCTTTCCTTCTGTTTCGTGGCAATGTCTTTGAGAGCTTTAGAGATATCCGACTTGGAACTGGAAACGTTCTGTTTCTGCTTCGTGTTGACAGTTCTACGACGATGCCTTGAAATCACTATTGAATCTGCCACCATCCCGTGAATGTAAGTCTCACAAGCACTCGACATCATGTTTACCAAGTCGCTGTCGAATTCCATCTGTTTCAAACCTTGCTCCTCCATTGTTTTCTTCATGAACCACATTAGCTGTCCTGGCTTTAAAAAATTGTTTGGTTCAATCTGTCTCTTGGAAACCGACAACCCGCTCACCATCGCCTCCTCTTCTGCCCTTATGTTGACACCTGCTGCAGCAACTGCATCCGTCAACTCTTCTGGGTTCTGGTTTGGTAGGTTGGCAGATTGCTTCAAGTTGGTGCTGCTGACAGATTTCGATGGGGTGTTTGGTTTTGGTAAAGAGTTCTGTTTCTTTGTTAGATCAGACAACTTCTTCGAACTCATCTGTCTGACAAGGTTAGTGGATGACTTAGAATTGGCGCTGGTGCTCTCCGTTGAAAGAGATATTGTTGGCGCTGGTGCCGTTGCAGGTGCCGGATCACTCGTACTAGACGTTATCGTGGATGGTTTCTCGGACCCGTCGTCCGGAAGTATACTTAAAGCTGCTTCGAGGTCCAACCCATCGGTGGCAGTCAAAGAATCCAAGTTCATATCCTTTATGAAGTCATTGTCCAACGAGTCAACAGTTGGAGTCCCCACGTTCGATAACTCGACACTTGGAGTACGGAAATTCGATATGTCCACGTTTGGTGTGGTCTCTTTGGAGAAAACCTCCACCGGGGTGGCTATAGAAGGAGTGGCAAGGGAGTTCCCACCAGGTGTGGCAATGGCACTTCCTATGGGACTGTAGTTTGTTGAGTTTTGTCCGGTGTCCAACTTTATCTTCTTGGTGTCACCTTGTGTGGCAGCATCCTCCTCTGGGAAACTTCTGGTGTTATTCGTCAGCCCAGACATTGTGTACGTGAGAGTGAGTCAGTGAGTGAGCGACGAAACAAAACGGATTGTGCCTGGCTGGGGAGCGGTAACGTTGTGTTGTGTGTGCCTCTCTGTTTAACCACCACCCAAGCGGATTGTTGAAGATAAATCAGCTGCGATAACCGGCGGCGCAGGTGGCGTCGATCGTCGCTACCTTTTGCATATTTTTTGTCGGTGTTACCCTACCGCATGTTTTTCTATCTCAGATTTTTTTTTTTTTTATTTTATTTTTTGATTTTTCATGTTTTACCTATATTTCACTTCTATAGCTACTTTATCCCTGTTGTACAGACCATAATAGATAACAAACAGATGTCCACCAAGCAGAAGATCATCACTTTCCAAGGACACCAGAATTTCAGATTGAGATTGGTGCATGCCACCTTATCTGGTAAATCCATCAAGATTGAAAAGATTAGATCTAACGACTTAAACCCTGGTTTGAAGGACTACGAGGTTTCCTTTTTAAGGTTGCTTGAATCCGTGACCAATGGTTCTGTCATAGAAGTCTCGTATACAGGTACCACCGTCATATACAGACCAGGTTTGATCATCGGTGGTAATCTAACGCACAACTGCCCATCTTCCAAGCCATGCGGATACTTCATCGAACCGATGCTTTATCTTGCACCTTTCTCCAAAAAGAAGTTCTCGATCATATTTAGAGGTCTTACTGCCTCAAAAGAGGATTCCGGTTTGGAATTCATCAAATGGGGGTTGCTACCTGTCATGGAAAAGTTTGGTGTTCGGGAAGTAGAGTTGCATACTTTGAAAAGAGGTTCCCCTCCACTCGGAGGTGGTGAGGTGCATTTGATCGTCAACTCTTTGATTCCACAACCTATCACGTTACACGTGCTCGATTACCAGAAGATATCTGCCATCAGAGGAGTTGCTTACTGTTCTAGAGTGTCACCGTCGGTGGTCAACAGATTAGTGGATTCTGCAAGGCACGTTCTAAGAAGCACCGGTTGTGACGTTAACATCATCACCGACGTTTGGAGAGGTGAGAATTCAGGTAAGAGTCCCGGTTTTGGGTTGACTTTGTTTACGGAGTCCAAGAAGATCCAATTTAGGTACGTTACAGAGGACATTGGAGTCGGTGGTGAAACGCCTGAAGAAGTTGGTGAACGGGTCGCATACAATTTACTACAACAGATTGAGGATAGTGGGTGTATAGGGAGAAACCAACTCAATTTGGCTCTAACTTATATGGTGATCGGTAAAGAGGATATCGGTAGACTGATCGTCAACAAGAAACAAGTGGATGAAGATTTGGTTGTTTTGTTGAGGGATATCAAGGCGATCTTCGATACAGAGTTCTACTTCAAGGAGAGCGACGAATACGACAATTCTTTTATTGCTACTGTGAAAGGTATCGGATTCACCAACGCTTCCAAAAAAATTGCATAAATTTGCATATAGATCATATTTTTTCTTCGTTCTGTGTACATTAATTAATAATACTGCCTAGTAAGATACATACATATATCAACGACAATTAATTAAAATTCAAAAGTAAAATCATTTTAATGGCATGTCTTGTAAATCGTTAAATACACGTTGTAATGCATCTTGGTACAACTCACCATACTTGACTCTTTCAATAAACCAATCTTGGAAAGTTTCACTTATTAGGTATTTGGTCTTCTGGAAGATTTGATACTCGTTAAAGAAAGTCGATTTGATCAGAATGATCCTCGTGATTAGTGAGTTCAACTCTTCTGAAGATTGGGTCAATATGTTCACCAACTTGTCAACTTCGGATCCCTTGATGTCGGATTTGATCTTGATCTGGAACAATCTTTCGTTGGTTCTTGTGATCCTTGTAAGCAACGTGTGCACCTGTTTTTCTGCAACGTTCTTGAAATTGAGAAGACGTTCTATTAGGAAATGCAAAGAGGTTAGATAATCTTGGAATCTTTTGAAACTTTCTAGAATCTCAGAGTTCAGTAGGTTCAATTCGTCATCCTTCAATTGTTTCGTAGTATTGAAGTACTTGATCACCTGTTTCAAGATGGTCTTAATGATCGACATGTTCTCATCTTCAGGCTGTGACGTTCTGGTTTCCACTAGGTTGTCTAGGCCATATACAGTGTCTGCAGATTGTACAAACTGTCCCAAGTAAACGGCAAACCTCTGGTTATCCTGCCACAGAGCAATCTCTCTCTTCTCAATACGTTCCACAAGGATGCATAGTTTCGACCATGTGTCGGCAAACTTCGTCAAGTTTCCATTCATTGCGTTCAAATTGTCCCAGAAGTCCAGTTTCTTGTAGTGGATAGGACTCTCGTTCCATATCTGGGTGATGTTGTTGATCACCAGGTTGTTGCTAGACTGTTTGCTATCTCTATGCTGTTGTTGCTGTTGTTGTTCACCGTCTCCTTCATCGTTGACGCTATCGTTATCATCCAAGTCGGAATCGCTATCTTTCAAACCTTTTAACACTTGTTCTAGATTGATCTTGAATCTTCTTGGTAAGTTGACTCTAATTCCGTCAAACTCATCGTTTATTTCAATGTTGGCAAACTTCTTCCAGTTTGAGAAATCGTTTGGAACAGTTAAGAACATGATCACGAGATTTTCCTTCGATAGTATAGGGTGCTTGTTCAATTGATACAAGAATCTTTGTAGGCCTCTTCTTCTTCTTTGTAAGAATATCGAATCGTTGGTTGATGCTACTATATATGAAAGAGTGTTAGTAATGTTCCTTTTTAATGAAAATGAATAATAAATTTTGAATCTTACTTACAGGCAAATTTCTTTGGTGGTAACTCTGGTATCAACCTGAATGGATACTTCTTCCACAACACCTCCAAAAGCCAGGCAAAATCGCTGTATCTTCTGATGACTTTGGTCTCGTTCGACCCGTTCGGTTTGTTATCGTTTTGGTAATATTCACTAGGGAACTTGATATTATGCGTCACCAAGTAGTTTGTATGCTTGAAAACCAAACCTTCCTTTTCAGGAATCTCTTTAACTTTGATGATGGACTTATCGTCGCTATTATGGTAACTCAAAGGGTTGAATCCACGAGTCATCTCATCGGACCATGCAGTCATCTCAACAGGTCTCACATCTACATTGCTATCGTCATCATCGTCGTAGTCGTCATCGTCATCTAAACCTCCAGGTGAAGTTGGTTCACCACCCGTTGGCTTCTTGAACTGTAAAGGGTCCAGTATATCGGATTCTGCGTCTACAATGGGGCCAGTTGAGGAACCGCCTCTATTTATGTCTAGACCAGAGAACCTGTTCGATAGAAAATCGTTTGAGTTGTATTCGTTCCAATTGTTGTCTTGGATCATGGACGACTGCATGCTGGAAGCTGGTCTTGTTGAAGGCAAACCCCAAGGGTCCTCATCCTCGTTTAGCAAGGGGTCGTTGACGAATATGCTATCGGACATGGGTGGGAATCGGAGGAGGTGATGTGATTAATAACTGTGTCTATTAAAGCCAATTGGTGCAAAAAGATCTGTCCAAGGGGGAGGTTCAAGTTCAAGTGCCAGTCCAAAGTCGGCCAGCACTGTAGGCAAACAAAGTCCACAACAAAAACAAGCAGCAACAAACATCAAGTTGAAAAAACACGGCGGTGTACTATTTTGGATTAGCTAATCGCTTATAAGAGAATATGGTTGTAACTCTTGTCTCACTTATTGCAAAGTGCCAACTTTCTTCTTTCCTGGCTACATGGTGGTTCACAGTTATATTAACATGTAGTTATATTGAGCAGAATAAGGAATATCATTTGGAGTTAGTTTCTTATCTGTAGCATTAGTATTAGTCAAGTTGGCTACTTTGCCGCCTTCCCCTTTTTTCACCCAAAGTTTCTCGAATTTGAGGAAATTTTTAAGATTTTTTTTATTCAATTATCATTTCTTGCAGCTTTCAAAACTTTAACTATACATATATATTTAGGATTCACAACACTTTCAATTTAATAAAAATCTGCCGTTAGAAGTCATGAATGTTCATAAGAAATGATAGCAACTAAATTCGTCAGGTTTCTTTTGTTCACTTAAAGAATCGGTTATCACATATCTAACAATTCATTGTTTTCCTCATAACTGTTGACTATGTTTGTCGGTTTTTCCACAAATGATTGCAACTGTCAACACAATTTATAACGATCCTTTTCATGTTTGGGAAGTAAAATTCTTGAGGTCAAGTCAAGTGTTGAGTGTCCTTTCGATACCATCATGTCCTCCAAGTATGTTAAAGTGACAGTGATCTAACACTTTGATGGTATGAAACAATCAAATAAAACGATTTTTCGTAGGTATCGTTTTTAATTTGATCTTCTTACCAAAATTGCAACGTTGTTCGAATTCCACTCCAACAATTCTACCGAGTACTGGTCACCTAGTGAGTACGAAAGAATGTTCTGATTGGGATAAAGTGAGCATGACCCCAATTCGATAACCAAACTAATAGGTACTGGTGATCATCTTGTTAAAACTAGTTACCATCAAGGAAACATAACATTCAAACACTGCAAGAATAGCTTGGCGTTTACATAAATATTACTGAAGATTGGAGTTTGCTTATCCCAGTCGTAGAATTTGTCATCGACTCGTCAACACATCGTTCTAATAACATGGCACCATGTTTACATAGTATTATGGACACAGTCACTATTCAATGAAAAGTCCTATTTGATGATGAAGAAGAATATAATGGTTGAAAAGAAGGCTTTTAACTTACGTATTCAATTCTACTCGACAGCAAACCTCTAGATACTTTACATTTGGTAGCAAGAGAAGAAAAATCACAAGAATATAATCGTTGAAAAGAAGGCAACCAAATGTAAGAAATCTAGAAGTTGAGTGTCGAGTATAATTGAATATGTTAGTTTAAAGCCTTCTTTTCAACGATTAAATTCATGTTTCATTCTTCTCTTTCGACTTCCCTATATACTCCAATGTAATTCCTATACATACAGTTTCCTTTTGTTCCAAGCGAAAGCTCTTTCCCTCCTCTCGTATTACATCATCGCTTATCTGATCTAATATTGAGTCCGGAGCAATGGACCACCTCGTCGCAGTTAAGCTGTTTCATCGATAAAGGATTATACCCATAATTTAACACAAACGGTGACATTTGGTTGGAACTATGTGGTGAAGAGTTGATAACAAATTCTGCGACATGTCAGCAAATTTTGGATTTGCAAAACAAATAGCATAAAGCTTCTTACTTGTGATGAACCAATAAAAGTTCTGTGTACGATTCCCAATGGGTAAGGTTGAACGATCTTAGCAATGAAACGAGAAAACTCAGGGACATTAGCAATTCCAAATGGTTGGACACGGAAACAACAATAAAGCCTTTAGTGGTAACAAAAGTGGTATACCGTTCCGTACCAGGATGAAGGAGTAAATATTATTACAATAATTTTACAAACTATATAGCAAAGCTATAGTTCTCACGATCAAATTATTCTTGATAGTCGGTAGCTTTCAATCGAACAACAACCAGAATCAAAAGTTGAAATCTGCAATTGATCCGTTGGATTATGTCACCGTGTACGTATGCATCCAAAGATCAAGCTACATGCTACACCTCTGCACAGGTTAGCAACCCCCATTCCAATTTCTGAATCTTTGGATACATTAATTGTTTGTCTTTGCCATTTGTGATACCAATTATCTACAACAGCCAGTTGTTCCAGTTCAAATAATCTACTCTAGCTATTAAGACAATTTACTATGACCACTCCTCTCTCAAGGCTACAATCCAGCCTTGCATTGAACGCTTACACAGCCTCCACACCTTCCACAGTTGGTCCTCCAGGGTCACAATCTGCTGGTTTTCTTCCAACGTCATCCTCAACCGTCAAGACCTATAACAACGAGAACACTTTCATATACCAGGAGTTACTTAAATTTGAATCCGAACTACAAAATCTATCGAATTCCATTCAACAGTATGAGCCCAACCCGGAAATTGCATCTTCCCTAGTTTCCTCGATGGACATTATAAACAACGAACTAAACCAGTTGGAGATCTTGCACGATTTGAAGATGAACCAGGTTTTGAAACAGAACAGTGAAAACTTGCAATTGAACGACAGCATGAGAAACATATTGGTATCCTTAGATGAATGCCGTAAGGAATTAAACGAACTACCGAAATTGAAGATTGAAGAAGAGATCGAGTTGAAGAAACTGGTGGCGCAATCGAAAGGTGAATTGGATATCCCAATATCGGAACCTGATTTGGATGCAACGAAAAGATTGCTCACTTACGCCATGAAACTTTCCAAATTTTCCAAGATACCTAGAACGTTTGATGGGTACTTGATGCCGAATAATTTTATTTGGCCAGGTGATGATAACATGAGAAGAGGTATGTTGGCGACCGCATCTATGATACCCGACAAGATCATCCAGAACGAGAATGGTGCTGATGATGCAACACAAAACGAAAACGAAAAGGATACCACTATGGGAGATGCACCTGCTCATAATGCCGCTAATGAAGATGACGATGAGGATGATCTTCTGCCCGAGAGGAGAACCGAGAGTGTTCTGCCTTACAATTCCAACGGTGAAGGAAGAGCTGAGAAGAAAGATGCTGCTACGATCATGGCCGACCTTGATCTATTCGATGAATCTGACGACGATAGTTAGAATGTTATGTATACTACAATACAGATATAAAAATTCAAATTAAAAATTCTAAGAACATAAAACTAAAAAAGAAAAACAGCGAGTGACTCATGAAGAACAACAGAAACAAGAACGTATAAACAGAAATTCCTTTTCCTTTTTTAAAGTTTTTTTTGTCGACCTACTCTTTTTTGTTGGACTTTTTAAGATCATCCAGTCTTTGAATGTAATATTTGACGTCGTTTTCCAGACTGGACAATGCTTTCTTGACAGCATCAACTTCATCTTGGTTGATTTCGGAATCAATCTTCGAATTAGCTTCGATCCATTCATCAAACTCCTTCTTCAACTTGACGAAATTGTCTCCAATGTCTTCGAGATCAGGTATAGCGTAACTTTGGTCTGACAATTCTTGCTGGTTGTCAAATTCAGGTAATTTTTTGAGTGCCTCGTGTAGATCTGAAGCCGAATCAAAACGTTCCTTCAATGTGGCAAGAGATCCAACAGGTGTCTTTGTGAAGTCCAATTGTGGAGATGCAGAGGTACCGGCAGCAGCAGCAGCAGCAGTAGCAGTTTGTTGTTCGACCGCCTTCGATGGTAAATGGTACTTCGATAGCCACTTAGAGAACTTCTTACCAATTGGCGAGTCAAAGAACCCGATGACAACAAAGCATCCGATGTGTACCCAGAAGTAATTGATCTTCCAAGTTTCTATCGATGGTTTCAATTCTAACAACACGAAAGGTTGTACACAGTAACCGAAAGCAGCCTGGGTGACGATCCAACAAACGATATCGTACAAAAATTTGTAGGAGGAGACGTTGGTGTTGTCCTTTGAGGCAAACAAAGGTCTGAAATTACGCCTAAAGATCTTGCCAACAGCTTGCAAGAACGCACCGATGATGAAAGTCATGTAGTACCCAGGCATGGATCCGTGCCAGAATGCAGAGGTGAAGAAAGTGATCAGGGTTGGAATCAGCCCCATCTTCAACTTCCCAGTTTCCTTGTCCCTGTGGCAAGTTCTCAAGTAGATAAAGTTCTTCAACCATTTATTGGTGTTCATGTTCCAAGCTTCAAGGCAGTCGTGCACGTTCTGACCCGTTTCAAAGGCATAAGGATCGATGTTTTGCACTCTGTTCCAGTATAGTTTGTCCTTCGAAGCGTCATAACCGTTGTAACCTAAACCTGCCAAGATACATCCGGCTTCACTGATACTCCAAACGGCATAGTACTTCAATCTATAGGTGAATCCTAAGATCCATAGGTACACTAGCCTGTAAAAAAAGGTCTTGTTGAATTTGAAGTCATCACTCAGAGAATAGTCGGTGGTGATTTTAGGTTTCACCGCAATCCAAAGTGCTGCCCATAGGATACCTTGAACCACTTTCCATGTCGCTATTCTACCACTCTTTGGAATCTTTCTTTTTCTTCTTCTCCCTGGTTTCTTGCTGTCTGGAACGTCATCAAAGATATCCGTCAAGATGAACTTCTCGTAATCTGAGTAATCAAAGGATGGACCAGTAACGATCGATGCGTAGAAGAAAACGTATCCCATGTAGGAAATGAAGCTTGGGTGCTTCAATATAGCTCTGGATTTCTGGTAAGTGTTGAAGTAACTGTTGAATTTCGCAACATCCTTGTGGTAAAGCATACCGTCACTATAAGACCAACCAAATGCACTCAACTTCATCACCAATACCATCTGAGCACCTGTAATGTCTATGGCAGTCGGATCGTAGGTGACTCTGGTGAACTGAGTCTTCAAATGGTTGACCGCTAGCAACAGCATCAAGACTATCAAGTTGACCCATGGCATGAGTCTTGACCGGTAGTACTTCGTCAAGATGTAGGTAAACAAAGCATTGAAAAACAAGACGAAGAACCCAGTCCATATTTCCAAAATCAAGAAAATGTACACAGCACTGGTGAAGATGATGTAGTAGTTCTTCAAGTGCAAACTTTGGTCAGGTAACCGTTTGAAGATGGCACTGATCGGGAACGATAAGAATAGACATGTCAAGATCTTACAATTGCCCTCATCCAGTCCCGATGCGCTGGTCAATGGAAGCACCAGGTAGGTCTTGAACGGATTCAAACTCATGTTCCAAGAGTTGCTCTTTTGGATCAGCAATTAGTCAACGGAAATCTAAAACTGTAAACGGATTTGGAAAAAACGTCAAAAGTTGAAGACGGCGAGATGATTTTTTTTTTGTTGTTCTTTTGGCGCGGGCAGCGTGTGGTGTTTTTTTTGTTGGTATTTTTCATGATTCAATGACTGTATATATATATATCTTTGCATATTCACTACTACTTTCCCTGTCAGGTGTGTAAGTTGCACAATTCCCACTTGATATGTTCTTGGTTGCACGTCCAGTTGTCGGATTGCGTGGATTTGCGTCGCTTTGCAGCCGGTTTTCCACTTCCTCCAGGTGTTACTCTGCCGGAGGTTTCGTCAACAACAACAGCAATAACGGCTTCGGGCTGGCTTCGAGTTCGAACGAGCAATGCTATACTGTGCACAAGAAGTTCCAATACCCTCAAGAGTCGGTGTTCCAGATGATCGCTGATGTTGACAAGTACCATGAGTTCATGCCACATTGTACGCACTCTTTCATCAAAGAGAGAGACAGCGACGGACTGCCATCCGTGGCTGGTTTACAGGTTGGATACCTCAACTTTGACGAGGAATTTACGTGTGCTTTGAACTGTGTGAGACCCACCACGATAAATGCAAGATCGGTCACTTTGGCGTTGTTCAAGTCGTTAAACACCGAGTGGACTATAGAGGCTATCGACGACCACCATTGTAGGGCCATCTTGAACCTACGGTACGAGTTTAAGAACGATTTGTATAATAGTGTGAGCGCCCTAGTTGCGAAAAAAGTTGCCAGTTTCATGACCAAATCGTTTGAAAAAAGAGCATATGAACTATACCATAGTAGTTCTTAGAATGACTTATGAACCATAGAAAATAGAATATATGTATATATATGTATAGACCCGTATAATAGATGAGTTATATTATGACTAACGTATGGGACGCATTGTAGCTCTCTGGTGATCATCGGTTTAACAAAGTTACCTTGCTCTTCCTGAATCCCGGGTCTTCCCATCTTTCTAACTTTTGTTCGGGCTTCTCTGCGCCTCTCTTCCACTTTTTATTTTCTGGGAATAGAATTATGAAGAAACAGGTTCCCCAAGAAGAATAATCGTTAATTGATTTAGAATTTATACAGATGATTCAATCAACGATGTTGGACGGTAATGTAGACAGCAATGGTTTCTTCATACAGATCATAACCCCAGAGTTGTGTGAAGGTTACGGAATATGTTATGTCAGATTCCGGATGGGATGAAGAGTAGAAGGTCGAACTTTTAACAGATAAAGAAAACGTTTTAAATCCAGTGGTTGCTAGCGTTGTTTGAAGTGCTATTCGAGAAGGTGAATATTTGTTAGCTGCATTGTTTCAAACTCCACGAGATTCCGTAAAGCCGTAACAAGAAGTACGAGATATAACTTGGAAATTTAAAGATTTTTATTTGTCAAAATGACAAGGTTTTGAAGTGTAATCTCTTCTCAACTTGAATCAGTTCCTGCTCATTATCTGGTAACCTGTCTGTAACCGTGTCAACATCTCTTGGACGAGAACGAGTTCCCAATCGACTATCCGGAATTTGTACCAAAATAGAAGTTTTTAAACGTGATGACTCTTTATTCGCCATCACAAGCGTTGCCTGTTCGTCTTGACAGCGAATGTGTAAAAAGGATTTTTACATTGGCATGCACTACCCCTGTTGTCCAGACTTTAGCGGGTTACCATCTCAAGCGGACATTCAAGTGAAAGTTTTCTTCGATCCGGCTCATTGGAATCAACGGGACAACTTCAAACGTGCAACCACACCTCCTGATGGTATTGAAGGATTCATTTTATCGCCTAGTAGTAATTCGAGACTAATAAGGGATATTATGAAATAGAAGAAAGCATCATCGAACTACGTATAGATAGATAGTCTATAGCTTAATTGTCTTTTTTTTTCATCTTTTTAATCTTCAGTCGATGTTGAATTATATAACTCATTACGCAATCCTAGCAGACTCTTTGCCGCGCGCCGCTTCGCCTTAAAATTATCCATGCATATTTTAGTTACTACCGTATCGGACTTCTGCTAGATTTGTCTGTAGAACGATGATCTTCTACGTCTGCTTCTTCTTGTTTGCTTTGTATCTGCAATGGTGGAATTGGAAGGACCCGTTGAGGGCAGATTGTTTGAATATGCGCCAAGATTGATGGCGTTTGAGTATGGATCTCTACTCTCAGAGAAAGTCTTGGTCTTCGTTGGCGGACTAGGCGACAGTTTCTTGACCGTTCCGTACATTCCATCGCTTTCGAAGCAATTGAATGCAATTGGTTGGTCCTTGGTTCAAATCCAAATCAATAGCTCTCATATTGGATGGGGGACAGGTTCTTTGGAAAGAGACGACTCCGAAATTGCACAATTGATCAAGTACCTCAGATCAACCGACTCTGCCTGTGGAACTAGATCGGTCGTTGGGTTGATGGGACATTCAACAGGGTGCCAAAACACCTTGTACTATCTTTCAAAGGGACCTAAAAACAAGACAGAGATCGATTTTGGTATCTTACAAGCTTCCGTGTCTGATAGGGAAGCCATGACCATGGGGTTTCCTGCTGAGTTACTAACCGAATCGGTAAGCCATGCACAGAAGTTGATTGATGAAGGAAACCCAGAAGAGTTGATGCCTTTCAAGTACTGCAAGCGGTTCTTTGGTGCACCCATCAATGCACGCAGATGGGTTTCGTTGGCTGCTGAAAGAGGAGGTGACGATTTCTTCTCTAGTTATTTACAAGCGGATGATTTTAAAGAGACTTTTGGAAAAGTTCGTAAACCATTACTCGTCTTGTACAGCGGATCGGACGAGTTTGTTCCAGAAACTGTCGATAAAGCAGCTGTCTTGGATAAGTTCAGGAAAGCTGTTCGTGAAGAGTATTGGTCTCCGCTCAGTAAGATCGTTCCAGGAGGAACCCATAATTTGGGTCCAGCATCTGCCCCTGGTGCTCGTGATGATGCCATCGCCACTGTCTTGAAGTTCATTCAAAGTATCTGAATGATCTCTTGCAATTTAAGGGATCTGTCTTTTACTTTTACTTTCAGAGAGTTTGTCCGAATGGTTAAGAAAGAAGGTAGAACTAAAGTTCGCTTCTAATTATAGCTAATTACCAAACGGATGTTTCTAATTCCTATTTCTGCTTTTACTTTCTATCAATTGTTTATTCGTACTATTACAATTGCGCATTGTAGTCGTTCTAGTAGCTTACATTTTGTATAATTCATGTTCCTGGTGTCGCTTATTAGGAAACATTTTCTTGACCCTCAAATCCACCAAGAAGAAGTTTATATACTCTATTTGGACGCCGTAGTTGTTGGCTCGATATTTCTTGGCTTCTGTCGATCCTAATTCAGTATTGCATGTTGAGATTAGCTATTTGTGATTCGTATAGAGGCGTGTCGTTGTGAGATAGGACTCCGCCGGATGCGACAGAGACTCAGATGAAGGCCTACGAACCACACACCGCATCAATACATTCACAGCCCGTTGCACTGTGTATAGAGTCATCGCCATGTCACTCGACATTTTTGAACGGGTCAAGTGACTCTTATGATCATTATGCTCAGATCAATTGCTTTGGCAAGTGGGATATTCCTATTAGTAAGCAGTTGTGATGTGGTGTTGCGGTTGTTCGTGACCACTGAGCAGTGAGCACTGAGCAGCGGCTGCGACTCACGAACTACGAGGGCCGTCACCTGCGATGATGCAAAGCGCAGGAGTTGGCCGCGGGCAGAGAGAGAGAGGATATAAATATCCGCACTTTTTCCCCGGTTTCACGCTGTACGGCCTATACATGTTTCAATCATCTATTAGCCATTGAACAACAATACGTCAGATAACACGCTACCCAGCATCAATTATGACTTCCAGCATCCCAAAATTATCCAATGGCATCCCTAGACTAGCTTTCGGTTCAGGAACGTACTATTTCAAGTACGGTAACGACACAATCGATGAGAATTTGGTTGCGATCTTGACCAAGGCATTGAAGAACGGGGTGACTCACATCGATTCTGCCGAATGTTACAACACGGACTACGAAGTGGCCAAAGCTATCAAGCAATCTGGGTTGCCAAGATCCGAGATCTGGGTTACCGACAAGTATTTCGCAGGTGACTCTACGTACAAGTACAAGTCTAAGGAAGCGAACCCATACGAACACTTGGTGGCTGCTTTGAAGAGATTGGAAATTCCATACGTTGACCTATACTTGATTCATTCGCCATTCATCAAGAGTGAAACCCATGGATTTGATCTTCTTGAAGCCTGGCAATTTTTGGAACAAGCTAAAAAGGAAGGTTTGGCTAAACATATCGGTGTTTCAAACTTTGCCGTTGATGATTTGAAACAAATCCTCGGAAAGAACAAGTTGCCGATCGAAGTGAACCAAATCGAATTCAATGCCTTTTTGCAAGACCAAACACCAGGTATTGTTGAGTTCTCCAAGGCAAACGATATCCTACTAGAGGCTTACTCTCCTTTAGGACCTCTATACAAGGGTGATTTGACCTCTGGCTCTGGTAAGATTTTCGACGAGTACCTTGATTCCTTAGTGTCCAAGTACAACAAGACAAAGACTCAAATTTTGTTGCGCTGGGTTGACTCTTTAGGTATCGTTCCAATTACCACGACTTCAAAGGAGTCGAGACTAGCCGAATTCGCTGGCGTTTTCGAAGGGTTTGAGTTGACTCCAGAAGAAGTTGAAACGATTACAAAGCTAGGTAAGGATTACAAGCCGGTTTTAAGACAATACTGGAAACCTGAATATTCCAAGTTCGATAACTGAGTTGAGCAGTAGTTGCTTTATTTGATTCTCGATCTCATTGCAAGAGTGATCTAATGGCTTATTCTAAGAATATAGTTAGATCTCAAATTTGCATATTAAGTGAAGGTTCTGCATAAATAACGTCGTGAACTCAAGCACAAATTAATTTCTTATATATTTTACTATTATCAATCTAGGTGAAGGAAGAAACTAAAAGTTATATTTAGTATTAAAAGAGAAAGTAATAAAAATTAGAGGTGAGAAACTATAAAGTGAGAATTGTGCAGTTCAGGGAAATACATAGATAAATGTAATGTTGATGATCACCACGACTGAGCCTCATCATACAAATCAATTCTGTCTTTGTACTTAGTTAACTGGTGAGCCACAGCATGTCTCATGGAGTCACTGAATATATCTGGGCCACAGGAGACGACACCAATCGATCCGGATCCAAAACTGGAAACTTCAGCAAAAACAATTTCATTTATATCTGGTCTACCGAACTTAAAGTTGATAAATGATAGATTCTCAGAATGGACAGTCAAACCGGAATCAAATTGAACTTCTGACTTTGAATCCGACGTGTCGTCAGATGGCCCCTTACCTTCATTAACTTTCTTCGTCGTTTCTTTGATCAATCCATCTTCTTTAGTTAGGTAAACATCAACTTGTACCTTGCTATCCTTTAATAACATTAATTGGGGAACAAAAGATGAGAGCTCGTTGAAGTGTTGGTTGATCCATATTAACTTGGCTGGCTTCGGACTGTTCGCCTTTGCCAACTTCAACGCATATTCCAATATGCTTGGAATACCACCACCAGCAGAAATCATTAAAGCATTCTCGTATTTACCCATTGGTGCTTCATGACCATAAGGACCTTCAAGAGTGACGGTCTTGGTCATCTTGCCACCACTCTTTAGAAGTTGGTTATAGATCTTCTGTGTGATACCTCTTTTGACTCTAACCCTCAAAGATATGATGTCACCATCGTTCATGATGGTGAATGGGTGGTTCTGGAACCATAAAAGAGGATCCGAAAAGTAAACGTAAGCGTAATGTCCTGGACCACTTCTGAAAGTAGATGGTTTCTTCAAGTACACTCTGAAGGAATCATGAGCAATAATTTCCAATTCTGCGGTGTGGAAGCCAAATAGCATGACTCTAATGAATCTGACAAACCTTTCAAAGAACCACCAACAGCAAGCGGCAACTAGCCATTCACAGTTACCTCTAACGTTAGAATGATACCAGCACATTGCAATGAACACGATCACCATAATGATGTGGGTATATAGGAACAGTTCATAAGCATAACGTCTGATAGGCTTCAAAGCAAAGAGTAAGATAAGACCACCAAAGATTGTAGCAACAACACCTGTAACAAAGTCAAGGTCTTTTAGATCCTTGACGTAGTAACCATAGTCAGATATTGTAAAGACAATGGAATGAATAACTGCATGCAGGAACATCCATCTGGCAACTAGTTTGTGATATTGGATGAAGTCGGACTGCTGCCAGCCTGTCATCCACAAGAAGAAGTTGTTACGTCCAGAGAATAGCACCACCAGAGGAATCAATGCGAACGACATAATACCTGTTCTGTCACCAACACATGCGTGCATTTCACCATATCTTCCACCATTTAAGTAGACCTGGCTATCAGGGTTGAGCTTATAAGGTAGAGTTAAGAATATGATGTTCAAGATACTGAAACCAAGACCTAGGAAAAATTGAAGTCTGTTAGGACCTTGTCCACACCACACTCGTGATCTACCCATCTGTGCTCTATATTGCCCGTTTGGAACTAATGCAGGAACCGTAATGTAACTTCTAAAGAAGTTTATAAAACTACCCGAAAACTTCTGTAGTATACCAAACTTAGAAAGAAGATTGAAACAGGAGGCAATAACTAGAACGATACCAAAGTAACCGATCAGAATAGCACCGAAGTATGTCCCCATGTCATAGTTGTAGAAATCTGTGTGGTAGTTGGCGTAGTAGTAGCCAACCAAGGTTAAGTTGGGAGTGATTGGATTGTAGAGTGGTAATGAAGCATTGACAATATCAGCTTCGGTGATCTCATACTTTGTTGCATTCTCATACTGATCAACGAAATAGTCATAAGTGAGTGTCACATTTCCGTCTTCGATACAATTTGCGATGAATTGATTAATAGCAGCTTGACGTTTTCCAGAATTAGCTTCCGTCATACCGTAGATGCAGAGCATCATTGTTCCTGTGTTTGGTGGGTTTAAACATTTTCCCTCGTAATAGTTTTCACCCGAGTAAACGTAATCGAAAGTATAGTAATTTGCAATGACTAGATTACAAGAATCAACCAGCATATCACCAGGATTATTCAAGTACTCTGTTTGCCAATCGTAGTCCAACGCCATAACTTGGACTGCCGAGAGTATGGTGAATATAACTATGCTTGAAACTGCCGAAAACAACATGCTTATAATCTTTAAACTGAAATTCTTAAGAACTTGTTGCAAAAACATACATAAACAAAATTTACATCATATCAGCACAAGACGGGGCGCTATTTGAGTATAAATACAACATGTTTCTAAACCGTGTAAGAGAGATAATCAAACCCGGGTTATTTCGATTAACGGAAACCAATCGGTGTAAATTAGAATGCCGGGATGTCGGATCCCAGTTTACCCAATAGCAGCCCAATGATATGAAAACTTTTCCATTCTGTACCTTTTCTCTTTTTCTCATTTACCGAAACAATAGCGTTAGGGATAAAAGGAAAAGAATATGAGACATTGCTTGGGGATAGTGGAAACGAGAATTTGAAGAAAAAAAACGAATCAGAGGAAGATTATGCAGATAACTCTGGGCTTTCGGGGCAGTAGTATAACTTTATAGTGAAAGGGCGCATAAATTAGCTATATATAAACACAATCCCTTCATTGGCTGAAAATATACCGTCTGTCGTTAAGATCTTCCTTCTTTACGCAGACCTGGAAGCAATTTGTATTGTATGCGTCATTTCGAGTCGCCATGCAGGTGTATGTTTAGTTGATATGTCGTGTCCTGTGCTGAAGATGCAGAGTGACTGTTGACAACGCTAATCATGAGCTTATGTGTGGAAGGCTTAAATTGATATATATAAGCTTAATTAGAGTTACAGTTAGTTTCAACGAAACATTAACGGGGGATTCCATTTTATTTTTTTTTTTTTTGGCCTTCTGATACTACTATAAAGAATTAACCAACCATATAGTTGCAATTTGAATCACTTTTCTTCTAGATAGGAGTACTCATTTCTTACCTCCGTTTATTTTCTCTTTTTTTTTTCTTTATATCATATTCTCGGTGTAATACATGACATGGAGTGAGCCATCAAAATTATCATTGACTTGCAGTTTAATTATGTGGGAAGTCTCGGGTTTCTTTTAGATGAGTGTGAAGATCAGTGTGAACAGGTCCCTGCCAGTGGCAGGTTACAAGTTTATTCATTACCGCTATTGTTACAAAAACAACATTGTATAAATTAATTGTTATATGTGTTTATTTTCTTTTTTAGTAAATTGGGGTAGGGATAAGAGGTTTGCATCTACAGCTATAGTACAATAACAGGAAGTAAGATTTATTGACTTCTGCTCAAAGGTAGATCACGAGTGCTTTACGCATTAAAATCAAGACTGATCAGAGTAAAGCTGAAAGGTCAGAACATAATTAATTTAAAAGCAGAAGTTTGATTAAGTGTATATATATATAAATTTATATATGGAATAGTGAAAAGCAATGGGGATAATTTCTTAGCAATGTACGTGTACATGCTATAATATCTTTCAAATTTCATTTTCCCAAATATTTGAGTGCACCAAATATTTACGGTGGTAAGCAGTCTCACATGTGTTTAATGCATCAATATTGTCGTCGCAATTTAAATAATACATTAAGACGAATTGATCATTATGGGAACTTCGCAGTGTGCAATAACCGAACCTATAATTATATATTATATATATAATATTATGTTAAATATAATGGGGATATGGATAATATGGCTGAAGTCTGAAGGCCAATACCTTTTTGTTTGATGTGAAAGATAACACTCGGGTCAACCTAATTTATATATATTGAACTAATCCTTTATTTGCCATTTTGCTTTATACGTTCCTTTCTCCCAAACTGCTTCCAATGACTATATATGCATGTATACAGGAATTTTAAAAAAGTGCACCTTTTACTCAGCCATCTATTTTGCTTGCTCCTTTATTTCCTGAGTGTTGCAAGCCTTTAGAAATAATAGGCCATTGAAGTTTAAACCGGGAGGTGAATTAATACGTATAGCGAGGCTTGACTCAAATAAGAACCATGGCCACATTTTTACAGGTCATGATTGACTGACAGCAATAAGCGGTTAGCATTAGTTCACAGTCATTTTGATAGATGGCGATTGTAAACTCTTTGCCAATTTTTGAATGATATATCAATATATATACATATATACTGAAATATATACATATATATATTAAGATATATATGGTCCTTGAACTTGAACTGTCCGCATCAATCATGATCTGACTGGAGGGGAGATACTATTTAAAGTTAATATTAAGTTAAATATGCTAATTGCTAACTGTCTGCAGCTTTTTCTGTTTTATACAAGCAAATATATATATATTTATATGACTTGATTCAAATCTGGGGCGGTAGTTATGACGGCGCATGGATGTGCACACGCTATCTGGTAAAGCCGCAGAGCCATGGCCAAGAATCTGGGCTCTCTGTCGTCGCTTCCTCCGGAGCCTTCGGCAGTCTCACCCATCAGGGAAAGCGGCCCCCCGAAAAACTTGAAGACGATACCTGCGCTCCAGCTTTTCTCTTCAGGTATAGCAAATAAAGCATACCCGTTCACCATTAAGTCGCCAATAAATATAATTATATAACAGACAGCATGAATGCCGTGGAAATCCAGCAACGGTTGGGCTTCTAAACGATCAGCACATTTGGGCCTACCCTATCAGAGAGGTATTGGCATCCCTACGTGGCTGATGCGTTAGGTTTATACAAGCGCCTAACACTCCCATTGGTGAGGCAGAAGTCTGGACTTTGCATACTTTTAACATCTTGTAGGCTGTGGCTATATATTCTCAAAGTATACTTGATGTCTCTAATGTCAATTTGCTAGTGATCATAACGGGCCATGTTGTCTTGTTCGGGGATCAGAAAAAACTAAATGTAAAAATCCAAGAGAAAGGGGTATCCTTAGACATCTTGCTGGACCAAACCTGCAAAAGATAGGCTTACTAGAATTGTGACTTTCATAGGCACAGCTGGCTGGATTATCTTTTTCACAAACACTTTGAAAGTTCCTGTAGCCGCAGTCGGAAATGAAAAGACATATATAATTGTTCTGATATAGAATTCTACCATATTGGCAACAGGAATATATATATATATGTTGCAATGTTGTGTGAAGATTTACCATGTCATACTGCTCTTGTCCCCCAATTTGTTAGCATGTGGCAATATATAATACTTTGATTCAATAACGCCTCGAGCAAACCTTTACTTTGATTTGATTTCCTGCTACCATATTGATCATTAAATCTCATACTATTATTTACACCTTACCTTCACAGCATTCAGATACTTAATAATATACCAAAAGAAAGCTTTGATGTCGAGTGTGGTAGCATAACAAAATTAGAATTTGTTTGGAAAACGCTTGGTAGACACCTCTCTACTGAGATATCATCCCTTCATAAATAATGAAATAGATACTGAGCACAGATTCTAGTTAATTCTTGTGAAATGCAACGCCTTATAATGTGTGGCCAATCCAGAGCACTCCACATTCAGAAGACTCCATTCCTTTTATAGGATACCAAAACTATCCCTCTTTTTATTATCGATCTTCAAGAAAATATCTTTACCGGTTTTGAGAGGTAGAGTTTATTAGTCAAAGAGAAATGTTGCAATACCTGATATGTTTTGTTTTTGAAGGATTCAGGTAGGCTGAAATTGTCCGTAATACTCTGCATTTCTAAATCTCTAAACATTAACCTTTTTCTTGTTTCATGTTCCTTGATGTTGTAATACCTTTACAGGTTTCTTTATTTCTTCTCATAGTTTGTGATTATTTGTTGCCTACCACAAATGAATCCAAACTTGAACAAAATCTCTCATCAAATTTTAACATTCGCCCGCTAACTTATGTAGACATTATGACCGGTATAGATATGTGGACTTTGAGTTAGGTTTGTCTTTTCATGTTGCAGACGTTCTGCTTCATCTCACAAAGAAGTTCAAAGCTGCACAATTCAAACTAGCTTCAAAATCCCCTGGTTTGCATGAAACTAGAAATAGAGTGCTTTAGATGCTACGTATATAAGTAAAGTAAATCACACCATTTGCTGCTTTGTTTGCCTAAAACTGAATATTGTTTTTTGGGGTTTTCTTTGAGTGTTGTTTAGTGGAAGAAAATGTATTATTCAGTGGAGGTTCCTTTCTGATAAATGCATAGTTATTATTAAGGGAATGCGCTTGATTTGTTTTTGTATTTGATTGAGTTTTGGACAGTGATCAGAAGTTGAACAGTAGCTGAACAGTTACTAATACGAACCGTAAAACTTGAAACTCAACTAGTGTATCCGGGTCCCATTTTGAGTTATATTGCTATTTTAATCAGCTCAATCCAATTTGTTTAAAACTAATAACTGTTTTATAGATAAATAAGCTGCATATCTAAGCTACACCAATACTGTTAAGAGTGGCAGAAAATAGAAAAGCTTGAGTAACAGGAAATAGGATAGGCATCATTTGAATGAAAACTGCATCCTTTTTATCTTCTGAGACTCGTTATTATAATAGGTAGCCTGCAATCATCACTAAACCTTCTTGTTTGAGTGTTAAGTTTGTATCTCTTTGTTAATTCGGCCAAATTGAGTTTTAGAAAAAACTTTTGGCAATAACCAATTGGACGGTGGAGCGCAAATTGAGTACGGGAAGCGGGGCAGCGACTGTTTCTCGACGCTGATTTAATGAAATCCGGTTCTTCTGAGCAAATTAAATGTATATTTTAAATATTAGAAAGCAAATTTAGTTAAGATCTACAATCTCTGGCAGCTTTAAGTTAAATGCTCCTGGTTAGGCTAATAAGAAGGTAGTTGGACGAAATGTAAACACAGCGAAGTATTTCAGGAACATTTACAAATTCAAATTTTATCATAAACAGGGGGAAACAAGATTAGAATTAAATAAATATTCAAGATGCAAGTTAAATAAGAAGTGTCGTTGTCTTTACATCAGCTTCAGCCCAAGCAATTGGTGTAGCCGACTACCAACTCGCTCATGAACCTCCTTGACGGACTTAAAAAGACTCAAACTAGTCAATCGATTCAGTCTTAAGATTTCTCATAAATAGTACCACCAGAAACAGAAAATGAAAGGTAGAAATTATTTTCGAATTTTGCACTATAAGATGACTAATATGAGAAGTCACGTTCTGTAACAAGTAGCAATGAGCGGAAGAGCCTCGTCAACATTGAATATTGACTAGGAGCCTTAGGCGATCATATTGAAGACCTATTGACCGGTTCCTTGTTGACTTCACCCATAGCGCCATGTCAAGGAGAAAATTCGGCAACATGTGATTCAAATCTATCTTTAACAACTATGTTATTAGCACGTCTATTAGATAAATTATGTGGTGTATGTCACATTAGGTTGACTCCATGTAAAATGTGAACGAGGTAGTGTTTGAAATTTTGCCACTTACAGCAAAGCTCATAGTACACGAAGAAACATCCGAACGATAAGCATTAACATAATAACCACCACTGTCTCGTCCTCTGATACCTCCATATTGAAAGTAGTAGGCATCATAAGTTTGTAACTCATCACCCTTTCTAACAGTAATTGTCATTGGATATGATTAGCATTAGTTGAACTGACAGAAATACATTCTTAGTAGCAGTTGCTGATATACTCACCAAAGCACCAGATTCAACACCGTGAGTCAGGACTCAGTAGTAGCGACACCAACAGTGGTGAATACATCTACCCACAACGACACTCACGTTAGGACACAGCCAGCCCAGTGTACGGATGAAGGCGGTGCTAAGATCAAGTTTAGTAAGCAAGTACCTAATCGGCTGCCATAGTTGTTGCAAAATTATTTCGTTATGGGCATGGTTCAAGTTTACAAGGGTTCCACTTCCTCTCCGAGGCAAGATGGTACGGAAAGCTTCTCTCTTGCTGCTAAACAGTGTTGTGCAACGGAGATAGTATATATTAAGGAGTTTCGTTAAGGAACTAAGAACTATAAAGTGATATATAGAAGTACAAAATAAATTAGTGTGTTATAACAATATATACTCGTAGGTTAAGCCGCAACGCGTATATTTCATCACACTCTTCCTAGAACCATTAATTTATTCAACGTTATTATCTGTGAAGCTTCCACGAACCCTCTAACTCTGTGGTTAAATGTTGATTGATTCACCT
>JAJMAB010000060.1:0-98168 GCA_030564825.1 Ogataea sithepensis | reverse complement strand
TTCAATATACACTTCAACACAAGCTTCCTATCGCTATACAGAGAAAACAAAACACCGTAAAGAAAGGGGAGAAAAGACCAGCCCGAAAACCAATATAAAACCCACAGGAATGATAGACTTGAGGAAAATCCTCTAATAGAAATAATTGAGATCACCCCCAGAATTGAACCAGTGGCGCCTGTCCAGTCAAGGAGCAGTTTGCTAACCACTGCGCTACTAACCCCAGGGGTTATGTGACACGAATGTGCGAGACTAATTCATATTCTTAAAGGAAAAATCTATAAATTTGTCAGAAAAATGACTGGGTGGCCAAGCTGGTTAAGGCATGCGACTGTTAATCGCAAGATCGTGAGTTCAATCCTCACCTCGGTCGCTTCTTGCTAAATTTTTTATATTCTTAATAGCTAAATATATAATTTTTGCTTGAATATTTTGCTATTAGGGTACTTGAGTTTTGTAACGAAATTTGGGAATTGGAGGAGTGCTCCATGAACAGACAGACGTGTAAACTGGTTTCCATGAAACAACCTGCCAGATCGAATGAGATCTGTCAAGTTTCAACGGCCGCATGCCGCTGCGGGCATCAGAGCTGCACCCACGCTCGCGAGCCAAACCCCATCTTAGTGCCGTGCAGCTGGATTTAGGGGGTGCAACAATCATAAATTTATTGTATGAGTCCTGGAGGTGTGTGGTGAGCCCTGGTGAACATGGTTTGGTATTCGGTCTCTTAATATATACAACGTGCTTTGTGGAGGAGAAAGTCTCAGTAGGGTGCTCCATTTATTTCATATCTCTACATACTGGATCATTCTCCTTTTTTAAGGGTGATATTTTGGACTTAATCAAGCTGGATTATCCAAATCTCGCAATGCCATCGTCATCGTCAGCGTCCACATCTCAGCACAGAAAGCTGAAACTGGGTAACAACAGTGAACCAGAGACTCCACCAGGTAACTTTGTAGAGAACGAACTGTGCAGCTGTGATGAATGCTTGAAGTATCAGCCCGAAACATTGACACCTCAACTACAGGAGGAAAGACTCAGCTACTTTGTTTCTAAAAACGACGAAGTGTTGGTGCTAGACGACATTCTACCAAGTTTCCAAACCCACAACAATCTATTGAATAGAACGTTGACACAATTAGAAAGTAAGAGAACGGGTCCCCCTGATTTACCCAACTATGATACTGCTGTTCGTGAGACGTACTTTACACACAATGCCTCTAGCTCTTCGCAAGGTACAACCACCCCAAGAACAACAACCGATGTGTTTGAAGGTTTGCAGGATTCAACCAACGCGAACCCATCGGTTGGCAGCTCGAACGAGGAGAGTGCAAACAGAGTCCAGTACTCAAAAGATAAGGAGAATTTAATCTTAGACAATTTGGACAGGCTACAGAAGATCAATTCTCCGTTACGAGTTTGGATTAACATTACTGCAGTGTACCCTGAGATGTCAAAGCCGTTGCAGAAGATAAACACTTTGAGAGAGTTCCAACCGGGTGATACGGTGACTGGGTCCATTATTGTGGAGAATACTTCTCAGGAGGCTATACCTTTTGAAATGTTTTTGGTTTCATTGGAAGGGTTCGAGACAGTCAATATGGGAGGTAAGAAATTGTCGAGATCAACGTTCTTGAAGATGTTTGATTTTGGTGCTTGTTATCACGATGGATACATTCCAACAACAAATGTGAAGACGCCATACTACGTGAAAGTTGATTCTTTGGATGGCTCAACATATGGTTTCTCTGAAACGAAGATCATTGAGCCTGGTATGAAACATAAGAAATTCTTCTATTTCAAATTGCCTGAAAGGCTATTGGATCAATCTTGCCAACACCAGATGATTGAGCACTTTGACAAGCTACCACCTTCTTTTGGAGTTGATCAAGAGTGTTTTAATTACAAAGGATGCGAAATAGAAATGAACCATTTGTTGGGGTATGGAAGATTGCAAGAGTACGGATCTCCTATACTTCTAAACGACCAGAACGAAAGAGGTCAGTCGATATCCTATGCAGTTACTGCTAGGTTTATTGGTAAGAAGAGTGAGGTTTACAAGAGTTATTATCATAATGATACATCCGATGATTACAAGTTCATTATGATCAAAGAGACCCAACATTTCATTAGGGTGGTGCCGTCTGAAGAGATCCCACTACCAAGTTATTCTCCATCAAATTCTTCCTCAGGAATCGATCGCACTTCCGAAAGCAAGGAAGCTGAAGCACTCCAAGAGAAAATTGTGTATAAAAGACCAAGTACAAACGTTCAATTGGCAAAGATCTCGAAGATTGCCACCAACGCAGCTAATGCTTTAAAACATCGCAGAGAGTTGATTAACATTGGGGTTAAAGATGACACAGAGTTGAACGATTTGACTCTTGATGTCATTGACTATTCGAATTATTCTGTCACGCAAGGTGACGACAAGAAGAGGAGCCAGTTGAAGTTGAACACGGTCGATCATCCAATACTAAAAAGGGAGAAGCAGAAGATGTCATCAGAGGTTTTGATACCGTTGAAAGCGAAGCGCAAAGCGTTCAGCTTTTCAAGTAGTAAATCTTCTGAATTTGTTGGAACTCTGCGCTTTGGAGCCCACGTGGACACCAGGAAGAAGTTGGAATACGTTACACCTAGAGTGTTAAGAAAGATAGCCAACGAAGGCACCTTGTCGTCCGACTTGAACCAGATTCCTTTGGTTTCACCAGTCTCATCTTCGCCGTACGGGTCTCTCACGCCGATCGTGTCACCAGGACTGACGCGCAGCAGTTCTTATTTCAATGACCTAAGGCCAGTCGAGTCGATGTCCAGTATTGTGTCTAGAACGTCTGAATTGGAACTAGATGCCGCATTAAGTGCCATTGCAGGAACGACGACAAATGATTCCAATAATCCTTACTTGAGCGAAGTGGAGGTAGAACTAACGTACACCCCACCATCCATCAGCACGTCAAATTTCAAAGCTCCGGAAATAGTTGCAGTGAAACCAATGATGAAGTCATTTACCATCTCATCTCCGTACCCTATCCCTGTGACATTTGACTCCGATCTGTTTTTATCTACTGCCGAGAAATCAAGCCACACGTTGCTAGCCATCAAACAGAAGTTCTCCAACCATTTGTCAGAGCTAAAGAGCTTGGCTAAAGATACGGGCAAGGGAATTGACAGAAGACTCTTCTATGATCTGCTATCCATTTCGAACCTGGATCTTTCTGAGAAAAACTTACCGATCTTCAAAGATTTCCAATTGAAAGAACAGCCCAAATGGGAGCTGTTTCAGGATCAGGACAACAAGGTGTTTTACAGGACTAAGTTGAAAGTGAAACTTATTTGGGATCAACATACAATCAAGAACTTAGCGTTGCTACCAAGTTTCATGACTTGTCATTTCTACCGCTTCTATTTTATCAATTTATCGCTATCCCTGAAAAAAATGAGTACGGGCGGAGTTTCATTGAACGTGCCTGTCGAAGTCACTAAATATTCCTTGCTATAACTTAACTGCATCAATAATATACATATAACTAGATAAGTTAGATTTACCTGTAATAAAAATATAGTACAAAACATATCCCGACATGAATTCAAATTTGTCCATATACATGCCGAGTAAAAAAAAACATTACTAGAACAGCTTTTTCATGATATATGAAATGGAATGAAAAATAATATATATTATGGAAGTAAAGGTGAAGCTAAAATGACAAGAGCTTTATGTATGTAGCAATGTGATTTTTCAACCCTAATTACACTATAAAAACGAACAATATATACATGCGGAAAAAGTTATAGTGGCAAATCATCCTTCATAAGGTACTATACGTGAATCATAATTTATTCTGTGTGATGACCCATCTATCTAAGTTTGATCTTTTCTAAATTGTGTGTTTGTGTGTTTTTTTAGTTGAAATCTCTAGATTGTAAATTACGAGTCATGGTTGGCAAGGCAACTCTTATACCGTCCAAGTCTTTGCTCATGTTCACCTGACATCCCAATCTACTGGTTTCTGTCAAACCAAAAGCCAAGTCCAACATATCGTTTTCGTCATCATCTGGCTCAGGAATCAAGTCGTAGAAATCAGGGTCCACTATGATGTGGCAAGTAGAACATGCACAGGAACCACCACAGGCTCCTTCCATGTCAAGATGGTTTGCTTGTGCTATGTCCAATATGTTGTCGCCTTCAGCGACTTCAAAAGTCTTCTGACTTCCATCTTTTGTTATGAATGTGATATGCAACTCTTCACCAGGGTTAGGTTTCTTTAGATGACCGTGCTGGGCAACTGCTGTTGTTTGGAAAGATCTGGTGAAATTCTTTTGCTGAAACCTACGGATTAAGCTATTTCCAGCATTATTGATCGGTATGGAGGATATATTTCTCTTGATGCTATACTGTATTAAGGTTCTGCTGGCTGGGGCCCTCAAGGCGAGAAGACTAGGCAACATTGTTGTGGCAATATTTCTTATCTTGTAATATTTCTCTAACAAAAACCAAAAAAAAAAAAAAAACACACACACTCTACCAAACAAGTCCTTTGATCGAATGAGTAACTAAATGCAAAAACTTGGGAAGATGCAACTGTGAGTGTATGACAAACACGTCGATAGATAACCACAACTACCTGAAACTAATTACCGACTGGTCTTCGGAACTAACGATAAGAATACAGAAACAAATCAAATCCTGAAAGATACAAAACACCGAACAGGCAGATTTGAATTTTTCTATTTATTAATTTTTTTTTTTTTTTTTTGGACCTCAAAAGAGCGAGCGGTGGATGACTCAGCGGAGGGCGGCGCCCGGTGTGGCGGTGCAAAGGGCGGGTCAAACCTCGGTGTTTACCAAATCGGCCGAGTCGACACACATTGATGTTGGTCCCTGTTCTTTTTATTTGGGTTAGACTACTCGTAGTTTCTCCTCGTTGATGATACGATAAAGTTGTCTGCCATTCAGGGAAAATTCTCACTTTTGGAAGGAGAACGGACAGGAAGCCCCGCTTGACGGTGGCCAGCCGAGTGCGTGGGGGCAGTCCATACGGCAGAGCGCAGCTAGTTGCTTACGAAGACGCCTGCAACGATTGGCCGCATACCACCGGGCGGCGGTGGCGGTGACCGATGGTGCGAAGCGGCGCCGTGTGGCGAAGTGCCCCACACAGCACATTACTCCGTAGATGACATAATCCAAGGATTTGGGATGGGGTGCAAGGGTGAGTTCATATCGACGCGACTGAGCGACGCGGGACGGGACAGCTTACAAGTTGAAAGCGACGGAAAAACCATCGTTTCCATAACCAGCCATCAAGCAAATTATGGTGATATCGTTAGACCCTTTATTGACTATACATGCTTACAAAGACAAAAGGGGAATCTTATCAGTGCCACGATAACAACAAATATCTAAGAGTTTAAGAGTAAGGTTAATACACACACAATGTCAGACTTATTTGATGCGTACGAGTCAGATTTCAAGCTTTCATACTCTGAAGCTCAACAAAAGATTCAGCAGATATACGGCATGTCCGACCAGAACCAACGTATTGCGCTAATGCAACAAACAGAGAAGTTGATCGACGACAATTATGACCTATTAGACTCCATGTCGTTGGAGATTCAGCAGATTGCAACACACCAAAGATCTGGCTTTAATGCAAAGGTGAGAACTTACAGACAGGACATCGAGAGATTGAAGAGCGACTTAAAGTCCTTGATGGACGACAACGACCGTGTCAACTTGTTTGGCACCTCGAACTCTGCACAACAGGACGATTACAATCAAAGACAAGCACTATTGGCATCCAACAGCTCGTTGGACAGATCTACGCAGAGATTGAACGAGGCTACGAGGACCGCTTTGGAGACCGAGGATGTTGGTAGTGGCATTCTGGACAACTTGAGATCGCAAAGGGAACAGATTTTGAACGCCAGAGATACGTTGAACGAGGCAGACACTTATGTGGATCGTAGTTTGAAGACTTTAAAGTCCATGACTAGACGTATGGCCACCAATAAGATGATTACGTATGGTATTATTGCAGTTTTAATCATCTTGATCTTTTTAGTGTTGATCAGTAAGTTCCGTTAATTGAATGCGCCACTTTTTAATTCATCAATTTATTATTTATACAGATTGAATTATCCCTTTTTTTTCGTTTCTTCTTCGCCGTCTTTTATGGGTTCGTCTTACCCTTCTCCATAAGAATGATAAAATTTACGATCTTTTGCTTACTTCATTCCAGTAATTACAAAATCGTGATTTTAATAACAAATAACCGTATATTTGAAAAACCATAGCTAAAATAAAAAGAATGGAATAGTAGATAAAAGAGAAAAGAGATCGAAAAAAAAACGGAGTCAAAAAATAAGCTGGGGTGATGGAAAACAAAAAAAAAAAAGAGAAAAACACTCACACACTAACAACAAGGAACAACACTAACAAAAAAACTAGACAACATCAAGTATGGTCAGTCTCAAGTTCCTCATTAGGCACTTCTGGGTCTTCACAAACTGTGTAATTGGACATCGCAGATCTCACCTGCTTCATAAAGTCTTCGTTCGCTTCAGAGCAGGCGTCGGAATCGACAGTCTTAGTTGAAGCCCTTCTACTCAACCCAGGTAACCTAGCCTCTCCCATCTCGAAATCGTCCAACTCCAACTTGTGTGCAGCCAGGTTAAGCAGAGATTTACCTGATTTTCTTCTCGACAGCATAGGGAAAGGTGATGGCCTTGGAGTGTAGTTCTTGATCTCCTCTGCATCCAAGTATGCTGCTGACTTGCGTCTACGTGGGGTCTGTGGAGGTCTGATCGAGACACCAACGTCCTGAATGAATCTAGCCACCAAAGAGGTCCAACCACATTGCCACTTAGAACCCAATCCACGGCCAGTATCACCGTCAAAGTACTCGTAAAAGTTCACCAAGTCTTTAAAGTGAGGATCCGAAGTGAACAGTTGGTCATCTGTGCCGTGGTAGGCACGTTTACCTTTCTCGTTCGGAACAAAGATGTGGATCAATCTTTGTTGGATTTCCTCAGCAGCCTGTGCCAAGTTGATGTAGTCACCGGATCCCTTTGGCACTTCAACTTTGAGATCGGAACCGTAGTACAAGTAGAATCTCAACAAGGATTCAATCAACAAGAAGTTCGTTGGAAACCAGATAGGACCTCTCCAGTTGGAATTACCACCAAACAAACCGGAATCGGATTCACCTGGTAAGTACTTCACACAGAAGTCTTGTCCATTGATGTTCATCGTGACAGGATGCTCTTCATGGTACTTGGATAGAGATCTGATACCGTAATCGGATAAAAACTCACTTTCGTCAAACAATTTTTGTAGAATGGCAGCCAATCTGTCCTTGTTAACCAATGCCAACAACAAACGGTCTCCAGAACCTTTCGTCTCCATAGAGGACAAGTTACGCTCCGCCATTTCCCTCTTGTTTTCCACCAACCATGTTAATCTCTTCTTGAAGTTAGGGAATCTGTCGAGCAATTCAGGTTCAAGGGTAGTGGTGGCAAACAATGGAATCAATCCAACTAACGATCTCACCTTCATGGAAGTGGTGTGGTTATCACCCCAATGGATCTTATCGTAGAAAAATTGATCTTCTTCGTCCCATAGCGAATCTTCAGTTGGCTTGTCAATATCTTGACAACCGTCACCTGTGGTCAAATAAGACATGGCGTCGGCAATCAACAAGTAATGTTCAAAGAACTTGGATGCAATGTCTTCATAGACTGGGTTCTCTTTAGCCAATTCCAAGGCAATGTTCATCATCACCAAAGAGTACCAGGCTAACCAACCAGAGGAATCAGATTGGAACAACTCAACGTTTGCAGGAGGTTCCGATCTGTTGAACAAACTGATGTTATCCAAACCCAAGAAACCACCTTCAAAGATACCGTTACCATCAGGATCCTTTCTGTTGACCCACCAAGTGAAGTTGATCAAGAATTTCTGGAACACTCTTTCCAAGAAGTGTCTGTCCTGACGTCCATACATTCTCTTCTCAATCTTGTAAATTCTGTAGGCAGCCCAGGCTTGCACTGGAGGGTTTGTATCGGAGAAATTCCACTCGTATGCAGGGATCTGACCTTGTGGCGACATGTACCATTCTCTGGTCAATAGATCCAACTGCTTCTTTGCAAAATCACAGTCAATCATTGACAAGGGAATTGTGTGGAAAGCAGTATCCCAAGAACAATAGAATGGATACTCGAAATCATCAGGCATCGATAAAATATCCTCATTGTACAAGTTCTTCCACTCCTTGTTTCTTCCATTTGCTCTGCCGATCTGAGGTGGAAGATCAGAGTTCGGATCACCGTTATACCAGTAACCATGGATGAAATGGTAGAATTGTTTAGACCAAAGCAAACCACTAAATGCTTGTCTTTGAACGTTACGTAGCTCTTGAGGAATCGGAAGTGGTGAAACGTTCCAATAGAATTCATCGGCATCAGCAATTCTGTCATCAAACACTTGGTCGAAATCTTCTTCGTCGAATTCGGTGTCAGTCTTCTTGGTTAACTTGTAACGGATAGTAACGTAGTCCCCCGGTGGAACACCTCCATTTTCATCAAACACGAACCATCCACATGCCTTGGTACCAAAGTTCTCAGGGTTACATTTAGTTTCATCTTCATCAATGATATAGTCGTGGAAACCATCTTTAGTATATTTTGTCTTGTTCTCACCGTTGTAAAGTCTCTTGAAGTTTGTTTCATTGTCACAGAACAACAACTTAGGCTCAACGTCACTTGAAGAATCGCTCAAACCTGGAGCTGGAGCAAACACCAATCTTCTGTCACCCAACTTGTGGTGGTCAACTTTAATTGAGTAGTTGCAATCGTTGTACTCTTTGGACAACTTTGGCTTAGGATGCTCTTCTTCACCGCCCCAAGCCCAAGTATTTCTGAAAAAAATCTGTGGCATGATATGTAGTGGGGCAGGAGCTTGAGATCTATTGTACGCCGTGATTCTAAAGTTCAATTCTTCAGGATCATCAGCATCTTTGGCCATTTCAAAGAAGATATCAAAATAGTTACCATCTTTGAAAGCGTCAGTATCCGTAATCTCATATTCAGGGTCCAATTTGGTTCTCTTGGAATTTTCTTCGTACAATTGCTCGTATGGGAACTTGGAGATTGGATACTTGTACAAAAACTTGGAATAAGAGTGGGTAGGAGTGTTATCCAAGTAGTAGTACATCTCTTTGACGTCCTCACCGTGGTTTCCACTCTTACCCGAAGCACCACCAGGTAAACCAAACAACTTTTCTTTCAAGATATCGTCATTTTCGTTCCAGAATGCTAAAGTGAGGCAGATGTTCTGATGGTTGTCACAGATACCACCGATACCATCTTCAGTCCAACGGTAGACTCTGGATCTCGAGGTTTCAAAGTCGAATTGCCAGGCATCACCATCGCTGGTATAATCCTCTCTAGGCAAACCCCAAGATCTTTGAGAGACATAGGTACCCCAACGTCTCCAGTACTTGGTCTTTTCTCTGTCCTCTTGAAGTCTCAATTCCTCTTGAGTGATGTTGCAACCCAAAGTCATTGTAAAAAAAATTATCAGCTGTCAATTGGTGATGGCCAACTGTTAGAAATTGGAGTAAAACAGTGAAAATTTAAAAAAATTAAAGAGTCGAGAGCAATCGATATAAAATTAAAAAAAATATAAAATGTTTGAGCTCTCAGATATACGGATCAGCGCAGTCCTGCGTGCTTATCTGAATCGGAACGGGTAGGAAAAGCGGTGCAGTCAACCACAAAACAAGAACGATGTGATTGGATCGAAATCGAAGGGATACTGTAGAATTGCCAAAGCAAAGGAAGATTGCTGTCAGAAGAAGGCAAATTACGGCACAGGAGGGGCTATAAGGATATAATATATGTATGCATGCTATAAGAACCACACAGAATTAGACATCTCGAAGACACCACAACTGGGCAACTTGTGCAATCCGATCGATCTCTCCTTCCATGCAGGCAGGCAGCCACGCGCGCAGCAACCGAGAATACATGCAATTTTTCAATTTATATATATATAAGTTATATATATATATATATAATTTATATATATACACAGCCGCGTTTCCACCGTTCACTTCCATCCTCTGCGACGCGTCGACGCGTCCACCACAGTGCACACCGAGATTCCAAATTTCCAATTTCCATGCCTATTATATATGGTATATGCCTCCGCCTCCGCCTCTCATGCCTATTGTCTTGTATTGTGTCTCTCTATAAATATATTAATATATTATATATATATATATACAATTATTATATCGACTATTATTCAACGCATACCCATGTGCACTATGTATTCGTGATGAATATATATTACATATAGTCTATATAAATTGTACCTTTAATCTTTATTTTATTCTATTAGGATTGTGACCTTAAATTAAATATCATATATATATATATATATATATCATATATATATATATATATATATCATACCTATACACATCTTAGAAGAAACTTTTGAACGTCTCTTCGTCTTTCAAGTTCTTCTCCACAAGCTTGTAAATCATCATCAACATGTTAGGGAATTTACCCACAAAGAACCAGTAGAACCCATCAGGCAACGGCGACATGAGCTTGGCAAGCTCCGGTGGCATGTCTTGGTAATGGTGGTACTTGTTTCTCATTGCTCTCAACATGTCCATCAATTTGAACGTGTTGTACTTTCTGTACTTACCCAAGTTATCCATGAACAGGGATTCGAATTTGTCAAACCATCCATCGGGACCCAATACGTCCTTTGCAATCGCCTCCAACGTGAGAAGCATAGGTGACGGTGGATCTCTTCTTTCCACCTCAAACCGATCAGAAACACGTAACAAGAAATCCAACTTCTTCTCAATCGACCAGAAGTAAGGATGTTTGAGAATCAGTGCCATATCCGGTCTGGCACTTGGATCTTTAGAAATCATCGATTCGATCAAATCTCGAGCTTCAAACCTGTCCTTGTGAGTCTCCAACAAGTCCAAGTTATAATCTCCTCTAATGATATTACCTTCTCGTAAATAACGATCACCAAACGGATGCGAACCACCAGTTAGCACGTAGTAGAACACACAACCAGCTGAAAATATATCAATTGATCTAGTCAACCTTCTATTGTTGCCGATAGCATCGGAGCTGGTCTCCCCTCCAGAGAAAGAATTCGTTTGGTTCGAATCTGAAATCAACGAGGCAGTATCGGTGATACCATCGATTAGTAACTCGGGAGCTCTCCATCCGGCTGTTCCAGCAGCTTGCGCAGTGGTGGCACGGAACGAAGATTGGTCGTTTTCTAACTTCTTACATAAACCAAAATCAGAGATCAATAATCTTATCGGGGACTCCAAGTCCACATCATTGACATTGTCCTTTTCTTTGTCTTCGTCTGCATCTTTCGCCAAGTCAGATAACGATTTGGAATGTTTCAATCTTCTTTTAGGAGGAACAACAAGAATGTTCTGCGGTTTGATATCACGATGGACAATTTTCAAACTATGTAGATGGTTCAAACCATTAGCAATCTGCCATAGAACACTGACTGTGTCCATCTTTTTGGAAATAACAGCAGCAGCTTCGTTCTTAGTTTCCACAACGTCTTCTAAAGATGCACTACAAAGCTCCAAAGCAATATACAAGAATCTATCCGATTGCTGTGAACAGAAATAACGAACCACGTTAGGATGATCATCGGACTCTTGAAGCAAATTGATCTCGTGGGAGGCAACGTCGTAGAAATCGATCAACATTCGCTTCACCGCAACAGGACGTTTTTCAAATGATCCTCTGAAGACAACAGTACCATGAGACCCATAACCCAAAATCTCGTTTGATATAGATAGACTGTTGTTGACAATTGTTGAGGCAGTAATAATCGGTGGTTGCGTTGGTGCAGTTTGGATTTGACTTAGAGTGGTGACAGAATCGTTGTTGTTGATTGCTGTGTATAGTTCACTGACTGGTTCATCAACGTTGGCTACCGGGTCTTTCTTTTTATTCTTCTTACCACCTCTTGAGCCACGCTTCCGCTTTTTAGGTTGCTGCTGGTTGTTAACCAGCAAGTCTTCCTGCTTCAATTTCTGATCGGGAACAACAGCGGAACTGAAACCTTCGGCGTTCTTTTGTGAATAAGCCGAAGAATTCGACGAGTTGGAAGAATTAGTTGCCAATTCGTTTTTATTCAAGATAACCACCGATTCATCAATGGTGACCTTCTTTTTAGCTCTATCATGATAGCTTTCGGACTTCTCTTCATCTTCCTGTTCTTCTTCTTCTTCTTCTTCGTCTTCTTCAAAAAGACCATCCACCTCTCGGGGGTCTGCAACTGTGTTATCGTTTTGATCCTTTACCGCTCTTTGATAATCGTCCCCAAACCGCTCCTTCTTAATCAGATCAAAACTCTTCTCCAGCTCAACAACGTCATCTTTCAACAACAAGTCAACTAGCTCGACAGCACTCTGGGTTCTCTTAAACAGACCAAATCTACTCAAGATCTGGGTGAGAGGAGGTATCACACCAAACCTGGACATGACTGCCACAATGGCAACTCCGAAAATCGTAACCAGGACATTTTCAAAAGCCCTGTATATCAGCTTCGTCAGTGGCGCAACCTTACCACCAGGAGAACTACCAGTTGGGGAGTAAGGCGGATCAATCAAAAAACGACTGTCCACACCGTCATCATTATCAGGTAAACCTAGCATTCCACGATTAGCACCCCCGCTGCGATTCTTATCTCTGTTGGGAGCCACGTAGCCACTGGGACTACGATGTCTTTTAGGCTCTCTTCCGCTGGCTCCGCGATATCTAGGATCCTCCAAATCCAACATCATCCCTGTAGGGACAACCGTCTTCGGGAAAGGTGCAGGCTCATAAATGCCTAGATGGTTGGTGTCTTTAGACATGCCGCCAGGCAGCAGTCTCTGCTGACGTTCTCTTTCACGTTGCTCGCGCAATTGTACTTTCAATGAGCCATCGTGGACACCACTTATTGCAATGCCCAACAATTCAGGGTTTCTGAAAACAGGTGGGGATCTCCATCTTTCTTGTGTGATATACTTGGCTAAGGGAGCTGACTTGACCAAAGATGGATAGTTAACTTCCGACATTGCAAACCACGAACCTTCTTTGGTTCTGTCCACAAATGTTAGCTCTAAGTCGGGATCAGTGGCACCGGAAATAGACTGTGAAGGTGGGATAGATGATGAAGACGACTTGCTATTCAATGGGTGTGGTAAAACAATGAACTGTGATTTATTAGTTTGGTCATCGTCATTTCCCAAAAAGACATCAAAGACATTCACCGTAACAAATGGTAAAGAAGAAACCCATCTGACGGACTTTGTTTCAGAGTCTAGCGCAAGAAGCGAGTTATCATGAAATGGTTGTATGTATAAGTTGTCGGTGGATTCAAAATTTTGCTCGATCAATCTGGAGTGTAGGTTGTTAGGCCCCCAGGAAGTATAGGTAATATTCCAAGATGTTCCGTTTTTGGAATGGATCGCCAACTCGTACGTGGTTTTACCTAGCAATATTATAGGAGTGTCTTCAATTCCAGACATACTTTCATCGATTGGGCATGAATTTGGCGAATTAAGATCATCATCAACCAGGATCGTGTTCATAGAAGATGAACCTTCCATTTCGCTTGGAAAGCTCTTCGATATACCAAAGGACTCCACAAGGTCACCAGTTCTCGCATCAATCCTGACAATTCCGGATTTCTTAGTACCCGTGTACATGAAATCGTTGCCTACCGAAAAAGGAGACTTCTGAATCAACTGCTTAATGGAAGTTGGCAATTTCTGCAAACCATCCTCTTGAGTGAAGTAGTAGATGGATCCGTCTGCAAACGGTTCAATCATCCAAGCCATCTGCATATACATTCGCTTGTCCTTTGTTGCGGATTTTCTATCATCATGATGATGCACTGAAGATTCGGTCCTTGTCTGTTCCTGGTTGATAACAGAAGAAGGTGTGACATCAATTGAAGTTGGTTGGTATACAGTTTCCTGAGTCGATATCGTGTCTAATAGATCATCCCCATCTGATACAATGGACACTAAAGGTTCATTTCCAAGTAATGTCCAGACTAATTCTCCCGTGTTTCTATTTAAAGCATGCAAGTTACCTTCTATATCTGATGCGAGGAGTAAGTTCGTGACTTTGAAAGTGTCTAGAGATTTGCTTAAAAGACCATCATCGTCAAATGATTGGCTGTTCTTATTTGAATGTTGTTGTTGTTGTTGTTCTATGTTGTTGTTGTCTATTTGATCGTCGTTAAAGAGATTATTAGCGTTGTTATCGTTGCCGTAGTAATAGTCGTTATCGTCATTGTATTTATCATTAAATCGTTGCTGGTCCTTTATGGGCTCAATTTTTTCTGTTGCATGTTGCTTATTGAAAAACCCAAAAGATGATACACAACTCATGAATATCAATAAATACAACAATATCGTTATTGATACAGATCTGGAATACCATCGATTAGCTAGTGAAGTCCTTGACGAGCTCCACCGACTGGGCACAATGAAACTTCTGAGGTTCATTTTTATTGCACAAGTTAATCTTGAGTGATATGCAATTAGATACTAGGAGGAGAGACAGAAATAGATCCGAGTTTATAAATAAGAGCAATATAATATCGTCCAAATGAGGTCTATGATGTGTGGCTCTGGAGTGAAAAATGGGCCTGTATAAAAATAGAATATGACTCTAAAGGGAAAACTGATAGCCGTGGAGACGGATGCTGTATTGACAAGACAAATCTTGAAACCAGGGAACACAACCTTTACTCTACTGAGATCTGAAAATCAGCTGTATACAGACAAGGCTAAGCTGAAGCTGACCAACTGTCACTCACCACCACCACCGGAAAACACCCTACTTCCAGGTGAACCCCAACTCAAAGCCTCCAAACGGCCCAAAACGAGGCTCCATCGACTGACCGCGCGATCGATCATTCGAGACCTTTTAGAGTGGATTCTCAAGGCGGTGCAATCATATTTGTGTGGTTGGTTTATTATGTAATCTATCGGCGGTTATGGAATCAAGTTGGACAGAATATTATTATTATAGAGAACAAACCGTAAATATAATGGCTCACGATAAATTTTGTTATTGCTTAACTATGGGGGAGATATTAACAGGTTTTATAATTTTCAGACTGCTATAAAAAAAGATTACATGAGCCGGATCACAGCAGGTGCTACTGGTATAAGAAAGTTTTTGAAAAGCTGAAAGATAAATCCACAAAAGCAGAAACATGGAATTCTTCGCACTTGCTGGTGGATCAAAACTTTGGAAGCAAGCCAAAGCAATAGTTTATTGCATGGTACACTAGCTATAGGAAGCAGAATTCTGATGTTGTGTCATTTCCTAATAATGATTTTTGTTAGTTGTATTAATATTAGACACCATTTGATCTCAGTAGTCCCACGTAATTGTCTCTCCGAATAGGCAAATCGCAAAACATACAGATGTTCAAGTTAGGCCGATTTCCCATCAAACCATGTCTCTCTACCATGGGTCTCTTTACCCCGACACATCCCCAAATTTACAATGGGCAAGCTATTCGCTGAAAACTTACAAATTGATAAATGCCCTAATGTCAAGGAAAGTGCTCTTTAATACTTCTACAGCACCTATATAGTACCAAAAAGCCTTTCGGGCTACGTTCGATTTATTGAGTGACCCACCCACAATAATGACACATTCCAGGATCATATTCCTCAAGGTCGAAATTAGTGAACTCTAAGTTTACGTATATTTCGTTGTGTATCTACGGCATTATTTGCGAAGGTACCCATACTAATTTCGCCAGGGATATCCTCAGCTAATGCTGCAGCCACACAAGAGTATCCGTAGATTTGGAGTTCACAAATTCTAGCTATATATATGGTTGGTGATCGTATAACGTTAGTTATAGAATGTAGATATTTAAAGATGATCTAAGTATAATTGTTCATGGATAGTATTCACGTAATAGACTATATAAGATATAGAAAGTCCTGAAAGACAGTGTGGATAAGTCTGTCGGTTGATCTCTCAACAACCTAAAGACCACTGTTTTCAGTCCTAAGATGCCTCCTCCAAGAAGAAGGACTCCTAAAGTAGTAGATAACGGAAAGGAAACAATTAAAAGATCCAAAATACTTAAGAATACTTGGTTTAATTCGCAGAACCAACGTCAATAAGTGTCGATAGACCCCTATAGTCGTTACACACCCTTGGGCTCGTCGAACAGATAAAAAAAATGAATTTTTTAAGGGAACCTAGAACCCTGTAATACGTCTACTCTCGTGTTTGGGATAATTCGGCGGTTACCACGTCAATTAAGGATTGTTCCTTGGTTCGAATGGCATATCCTTTAACCATTTCAGCTGCCGTCTTAATGACATCCTTAAGCCGCAAAGTTTTTAAGGAGTCATCTGAAAACGAACCGTTAATTGGAAACCTCTTCCGATCTTCTTATGACTTTCAATGGACTTTAATTCCATTTCAACCGAACCATCCTTATACTGCCGAAACATTTGAGAATGTGGTGATGCTTTAATCCAAGCATCCAAAATCTTATTGCGTAACCTTAATTGCGCGGCGTGAAACTTGTTATCCAGTCTAGATGTAATTGGTAACTCTTATCTATAGGAAACTGGATTAATCTTCTCAATTATAGTATACTGACCAATAAATTTCGTTCGCAAAGACCGTGGTAAGAGACGGTTGTGCACATCAGGTAACGATGGTACTGCGATAGTATCAATGTAAACCTGGCCATCAACTTCGAACTCTTTCGGAACATGTCTTCTATCGAAAAATCTTTTATTCTTCTTCTGGCTTTTCATTAAGCCTAATCTAATGGCGTTATCAAAGCGTTGTAACAATTCTGCGATAGAACTGGCATCATGCCCCGGGTCCGAAAAAGAGTACTGGATACTATACAGCGAGATGGGAATATAACTGATATCTGGCTCGAAGGCGTCAATCCGCCAAGCAAAAGCGAAGGCATGGCATTAATAGTAAATTCAGCTAACGGTAAAAATAAAATCCAATCTTCAGGAAGATGAACAAACGAACGGAGGTAATCCTCTAACATTCTAATGTACTGTTCGACTTTTCCAGAACCTTGATGAAACGCACTGGTCACTAAATGGTGAGTAATACCAAATTGTTTTAGCAAGGTGGAACATAGTTTACTAAAGAACTGCGGAGCCTGATCCGAAACAATATGGTCAGGGAGGCCATGTAAGGGATAGTACATTCTTAAGAACAATTCAACCAAAGCAGACGTATCATGGGAAGTAGAAATTGGATAAAAATGGTTCCTGCTAGTAAAAAAATCAACTATAACCAACACAGAATTTACGTCTGGACCAAAATAAGAGGCCGTGCTAAAACCTGAAACGACATCGATACCTATAACTTTCCATCGACATCCGGAATAGGTAATGCTCAATTGCTGGTCTTGACTAATTGACAAACCTGAAAAGAGCGAACATAATTGGTAATAACATCAAACTGGTGTGGAAAGAACACACGTTCAGGAGCCATTGCTGACATTCTGGAAATGCCAACATGACCCCCTAACGGAGAAGCGTGAAAAGCATTCAAAAAATCCTGAAGACAATTTCTCGGTAAACAAAGACGGTCATCCATTTAGAGTAGACGATCGTGGATTGAATACTTTAGGATAGTCAGCTGAATTCGCATAAATCGGGCGGAAGTAGTCGTCATTATCATAGCCGGTGATAATTTGTTGTGAAAACGCAGAATCCGTAGAAAGACGAACAATTGTCGAACCGAAAGATGATTCAGCAAGGTGAAGAAGCGAAGAAGATGAATCCGAAGACGGCATGCGGTGAATATGGGATGATGGTGAAGACGATGAGGATGATGATGACGATGAGTTTGAGGGGGATGATGAAGAAGACGATGATGAGGTAGGGAGCGCTGTTACGAATGTTGTGTTGATAGCGACATCAGACGAGTATTCGACTGGAAATCTCGAAAGATAATCAGCAATCTTATTGGTTGAACCAGGGATATGAGTGACAATCAACGAGAATCCTAGAAGTTCTTCAAGCCAGAGTGCTTGTTTAGTGGTAGGATTTTCCATCTGGAACAAGGAAGCCAATGGTTTATTATCAGTCTCAACGATTGTTGACCGACCACTAATATAATAATAAAATTTTCTAGTCGCAGACCTTAAGGCGTACAGTTCTTTATCGAATGTGCTCCATTTTCGTTGAGATTGATGAAGTTTGGATGAACGAAATTCTATGGGATACCACAAGGAAGAGTGTTTCTGCCAAAGGACGCAACCAACGGCTAAATCACTAGCATCGGTTGTGATCTTAGTCGAAAGGGAAGAGTGAAATGGATAATCTAAGAGAAAGGCAGCTTCCAAATCTTTTAGTGTGAGAAACACATATTGTACCTCAGATGACCACTTAAAACTTTTGTCTTTCTCCAGGAGTTTGGTTAAGGGTGCTGTCTTTTGAGCAAAATGCGGAATGAAGGAGGAGATATAGGCGATATGGCCTAAAAATGATTTGAGATCCTTCCGTGGACGTGGCACGGGGAATCTGCGAATCGTTTCGATTGTCGAGTCTAGGAGGTTAACTGTTATAAGACCAGACGAGGAAGCGACCAAACGATGACCAACCCAATCAATCTCAGTTCGAAAGAAATGGCTTTTCTCACGGTTGATATGCAAATTGGCAGCGTGTAACGTAGCAAAGATAGCCCGCAAATGTTTGTGATGTTCGGCGATGGATGAGCTAAACACCTAGATAAGTCCGTGTATACGATGAATGTGACTCAAGAATATGACTAATGTAGCGGCAGAACACTTTTGGGGATATTCTTTAATCCAAAGAGAAAGACTTTCCAAACTAAAAAGCGTTGGCCGACTCTGAACGTGGTAGCAGCTTCGCTGTCAGGATGCATTCGAATGTGATGGTAGGCGCTCGTTAAATCAAGAGTGGAAAAAACAATTCCTCGCATGTTCACTAGCAATTCATTAAACGGCACGATCAAAGTTGGTAAAGAAAGAGTGATGCCGTTCAAAGGGGCATAGTTAAACGCAGGGCGATCCTTTTTGCCATGGACAACAAAGGGAACGGTGTAGGAGGTGGTTGGTCGCACAGGTACTATAAATTCTTTATCAAGGAGCGTCTGAATTTCTTGATGCAAAGTTTCAGAGAAGGCAGCATCCAATTTGATAAATCTGGGTCATGGTAAGGTTGATAAGTCTTGGACTAGCTCTAGTTGACAATCGTAATCGGTATGTTTGGGTAGCTCAAAGGAGCTGACAGGAAATTCCTCAAATAACTCGTCAATGAAAGCGACAAATGATGGCATACCACAAACTTCCGATTCCCGGAGATCGCAAAGATCAATAAGATCTCGTCCGAAAACCAGTTTATCACCGGAAGGAAACACCAGAAAGGTGTAAGTAATCGTGTGTCCAGTGGAGAGAATTGTGAAGGGAATGGTAACCAAAAGATTTGGTATCGTCAACGTCTCATCACTGAAATACCATTTGAGTTGTCGAGTCGATGGGTTGTCATGCAGGAATGCAGTGGCAGGGATCTCCTTTGACAAATTTTGGCTGATCAGCAAGGTGGATGCGCAAGTATCAAGCAAGGCGGAATAAGTAAAGGAATTATCGAATTCAACAACAACGCGGGGAAACGAACTGTAGGACGAGGAGTCAATGTCGTCAAAGGAATTGACCTCAACAGGAAGTGAGTATTGATCAGGAAGGCTTCGCAGCACGTGGACGTTGTGGTGTCCGGCGTTTGGTATTGGTGGTGTGGATGGAAGCGACGGAGTTGGTTAGATTTCCCGTTGTAAGAGCTGAATCTTGCTCTGTCGCAGCACCAGCATCAGGTAAAGCTTCAGTAGGAGAAGCAACAGTGGAAGGAGTTAAAATAGGCAAAGGAGCAGCAGGTTCCAGGGCAGAAGCAGTAGCGGGCGCAACTTGCGCACGAGGGGCGGTAACGTCTTTGGCAAGGGAAGCTCATAGAAAACTAAATGGGCTAGAAGTATGTGTTCTTGCAAGGCGAGCGCTGGTGGAGAGCGTGCGTTTGACTATAAGGCGAGTAAGGTCCAACTTATTAATATATCCACAAAAATCCGTAAAATCATCAAACCTCTATAGGGATGGTTTTTCCGACACGAAACAGAGTCGACCATACTCTAGAGCAGCAGGTAGCAGAGCATTGATCGGTAATGTTGCTAACAGTTGTTCTTTCGCTAAGGCGGTTAAGAGTAAGCCTAGCTGATGAGCTGTTGTTACTGGTGGGAGGGATATGAAGTCAGTAGCAGCAACTCGTTGAAGGTGGCCAAACAAGTCGTCAGTGCGACCCTGGTGGAGTAGCAATGATTTGACATCGCGTGATGTGATCCATTGCTCATCATCGTCTTCATCATCCCCCTCAACCTCATCATCATCATCATCATCATCATCATCCTCATCATCCTCATCGTCTTCACCTTCATCCCATATTCACCAGTCGTTACAGATAGTGATCTTTTCCTGCCCCCATATAATAAATTTTGAGTAAGGGTAATTTACTAAGCCGTGAATTTCTATCAAAATGTTGATATTTCATATATGAATGATTCTGGTATTTAATTTATGAACGGGTAATATTACTAACTGTTGTATCTCGGTTCCGTGAACAAACCAAGTATTCTTTAGCACTTCGGACCTTTTAATTGTTTCCTTTCTACTATTTACTACCTTTACGAAAGATCTACTTCTGGGAGGAGGCATCTTAGGACCGAAAACAGTGGTCATTAGGTTGTTGAGTGATCAACCGACGGACTTATCCACACTGTCTTTCAGGACTCTATGTATCTCATATGGTCTACACGTGAATACCATTTTCGAACAATTATACTTAGATCATCCTTAAATAATCTAGTTATCTATGCCTATGTTATTGATTTCGTATAATTAACAGTACTGTAAGAGGCTGTGTTATTAACTGATCATTTAAATAAAATAGAACATATTATTAAGTTAAATATGGATATAAATGATCTTATATTTAATCAAATAGAACATTCATGATAAACTCTAAATAAACTATATAAATCTAATCTAATTCGACGAGTGCATAGACAAACGCCACAGTGTTCATTTGCGAAGAACTCTGCACTTGCCAACGATAATATCACACATATTATAGATACGTTAATGACCTCACCACACCGGCACTGCTTTCTTTCTGAGTAATGTTACCAGAACATCCAAATAACTCATGTTGATCAGCAGGTTTCTTCTTTTAAGAAATCTTTAGCCTCGCTTAAAATCAAGTTCTGTCATTGTGCTGGTCATTTCATCACTCTCCTTTGCTTTTGTATTTTGGTACTTGCCTTGAAAACCCTTCAAGTATCTTAAATTGGAATCTGTTATTTGTTAAATCGTTGCGTTTTATGATTAATGATTTCATTCCCACCAAATCGTGCTCAATACAATTGATGACTTTGTTTAACATATAATTTATTTTCAGGAAAATAGCGCCAGCTTTAAAACACAATTTCCTCAAGCAAGACCTAAAATCCGAGGTCATTAATTGCCAGCAATTCACAAGAGTCCCAAAGAGTCGGAACCAATACATAAGTGAAGTATCAGTATGATCATGAGAGAAAATAATTTGGCTTTAGGCGATCCAACCCCGTACCCCGTTGAACAGGTTTGGTTTGGCCGCTTTAAATCTTAATCCATCAAACCCCACAAAAGAACATAACCGCTCGTTTGATTATTATACTGTTTTATTGAAATACATTTGCTTGTGTGAATCTAATGGTCAAATAGCTCACAGTGGATTCGAATGATTTAATTCAAAATTACCATCCAGTCAGACTCTTGGATTCCATTTATTCATTTCTCTTCTTTATCAGACAAGGTTGTGCAACTCACTAAATTGATATTATTTTAGATTAAAGAAAGAGCAACTATAAAGTGATATATAAAAGGGAAGAAATAAAGTATCTACCTTCTATATATATATATGGGTAGATTAACATCCTTACACATATTTCATCACACGCAAAAGTTTTGAAACTTAAAAATTGTAGACTCGGTACTTGTCATTTGTGAGAGTGATGCAGCTAGCAGATACATATGGGAGGTGTAACTGGAAACATATTCTTCAAGATACTACAATAACTAGCTGGCTAGCAAAGGATACTTTTCTTTGGGTTATTTGTAATTGCCCGACCGTTAAACCTCAGGGGAAACTGGAATCAGCAGATAGAACCTAAGTTTTTAGTTGTCACCTTGTGCTCTCTCTAATCAAATTTGTAACTGTGTCCAAGGCTAAGCTTGCGGATTAAACTTAGATCTAAATCTCACAATTATTATTTGTTGAAAAAGTTCCTCCAATATCTTTATCTTAAGATGAAAATGCACTATTTTATGAAAAGTAACAGAACGCTTTCTTCAGTAACCGTCAGGTTTTTCAATTAGATCCAGATTTAAGTAACGCAAGCTTGTTATAATGTGGGTAATTTTAGAAACAAATAACAAATGAATACACCGCATATTATAAGGTTCATTTTTGTTTCCAAAATAAAACATAAAGATTGTCTTTTTATAGTCTAACAGTAGTGCTCTCTAGTGCTGTGTAACAATCAGTCAACACTGTAATGAAAAACCATGTAACACCCTATAAGAAATTAGGGTTGTTACTCCCAAAGATCAACAAACAAGAGTAATTTTTTTAAATTTCTGTGATTTCAAACATTTGATTCGGCTGATAGTAATCCTGAAAGAAGGCAGCTACCATTAAGAAAACAAAAGATGAACATGGTTTAGTGACACCTGGCAAACATTTTCACGCCTTATCTAGACTTTGCGTCAATCTCTTTCTCTGACAAAACTACAGCATGGCTTTGCAGAGAATGTGTCTTTATGAAAAGATAAGTATTCATATTAATAAATAATAATAGTTATGAATATATGTTTTATGTTATAGGGACCACTTCTAGTTGTCGTTCGAATAATAGAGAAATGGAAGCAAATAGCTGGGAAACATAAGCGGCAATGCTATGGCAGGGTAACTATTTGAGTGGCTGCTGCACTATTCAGATACTAGTCTTTTAAGATCACTTCCTCTGTTATTACCAGGAGTTTTGGCTGGTATCTTCTAGCTTGTTACTAAAAGCTGCCACTAAAGAAGATAATTACAGGTGTTTGAATTGCCTAAATTATTTTGGAAATTCTTACCGCAGTTCAAGAAGCAACGTAAGAAATTTACAGACTCGTATGCTTTGTTCTTTTACTAGTGTCGAAATTGCGCTCAATTAATGCCAACGAGGGTTTTACCATCATAATCAAACACTTTAACGACGAAAGCTATAATATTACAAAACATTATGTCAAATTTACTTTAATGAGAAATATTAAGGGGCAGACAACAGCCTCAAACTCTCATTTGTTGACATTTAGTAAATCAAAAGATGATCCACAGGAAATTTAATTTGAAGCTGAAATGCTATTACATGTTTTGGTTAACAAACAAATAAATATGCTTCCTAGTCAGAGTTTAATAGAAGACCAACAGTGTTAAGCTTCGCTCTAATATAGCCTCTTTGCATGTGAAGTTGATTATGGAACAATTATTTCACTCATTCATGAATAGTAATAACTTGAACAAGTATAGAAACACAAAAACATAGTGCTTTTAAAATACAATCTAAGTCAGTAAGATAATTGACTTAGTTTATATTGAATAAAGCCGAAGAAGAGAGTTTCATCCTGGATTTAATTTGTGTTTTAGATCAACTTATTCATATGATAAGTTAGTACTTAACAAAATTGATGATACATATTATTGCTGACTATCTTGAGCCATTCAATTATAATAATAAGCGAACTGAATCAAGAATCTACAATTAAACCCAAACGTCAACGAAATAATATGGTTATTCTGCTAAATGTCAAGTAATTTGTTCTAGCTCATAATATACTGCTTTAGTTGCATCTCTATTTATTACAAGCTTTGGAATGCTTACCCAAATTCACTATCAAGTGGATTTTGAAGTAGTGATATCAAATACTCATTAGATTTACAACTCAGAGAAATAAATTTAATAATCTACTCCCTAACAAACACAGTGATGAACATCCATCCGTCTTTCATCTTCAAATTCTTATAATGCTGACACGAACATTCTACAAAGTGATCTTTTGACGTTTTAATTGGAAACAGATGAACACTACTGAAAAAAATCTCGTCAAAAAGAGACGATGATGCTACCAAGAAATCATTTGCTGAAAGCAGAGATTTACCCATTTAAAGTGGCTGATACTACCTTGACAATCCATTTTGAGTTCCATATCGAGAACACCGACTTCCAAATAATAGCAACGCAGTTGGGTTAGACCGAGAAAATAAGCAGCAGCAACAGAATATTTTAGTGATATTGCTAAAATAATTACAAAAGTCAAAATGAACAGCCTTCTCCGTTGTTTTGAATGAAGTGTTTTGCTTTCTCAAATAGAACACTTTCTAAATGAAATTCAGCTACTTCGCAGTTGAAAAATTGAAGAATGTATATATATATATATATATTACAATGGGACAAGCGTTCATTGCTGATTTCCAAATCCAAGGCAAATAGAAATGTGATTGACAATGCCAAGTAAACAAAAATCGAAAAGGCAATTTGCCTATGACACCGAAAACAAATTTGTGACAGAAAAGTTTGTTGAATATTTGGTAGCACCGAAATTAACAGGCAGCTACCCAGCAGCATATGCCATCTCAAAAGCCTGTCACACTTTCAATTAGCTAATTAGAGAAACGGAAATTCAAAATTATATAAATTTGTACTTTTTATATATTTCGGATTTATCCGTAAGAACATGTCTGAAGGTACTTTGATAGGTTGAGACAGAAAAGTTTCCAATAAGCGGATTCCTCCACTATTATATTTTGCTAGATGTGCAATGTTCTTTAAAACTTGGGCCAGGAAAAAAGCAAAAAATTATATATATATATATATATATATATGTATTACAATGGCTGAAAGCTAGACTACAGCCACCACGGCCGGAGAAACAAAATTATAATAGTATGCATTCTTTTCCCACCTTTAACTTGCACACTGTCTCAGAAATCAATTTATAGACTTGTCTATATATACATTATATATATGCTACAAGTTAAAAATACGCCTCAAAGGATCCAGTCACATATACCATACAAAGTTTAGTACGCATCCTATATAATATATAATAAAGACACCTGCCACACGGCTCTATTTTTTATGGTGTATAACATAGTCAACAAAAATTTGTACTTCCTGTTTTCAGTATACTTAATTTACACCCATTAAACTAACGATTAATTTGGTAAAGCTACCATTGAAACAAATAAGCTCCTAGCTTGCACATTTGGTGTGATGACATGTATGTATATATATAATATTAAATTACAAGGGACGGCGGCCCAGTGAAAAGAGGGTTTCCACTACTAAATTTCTTTTTTCTTTACATGCATATATGTATATATATATATCGTATTTTCCGACTTTTTGTCAAATAACAGACTTTGCCCTTGATTGATATACAAAAAAGATGTAGATTTAATAATTATATATTTCGGCAGCTTTCATTTCAATATCAAAAAGCTATAGTTCTTGAAGAGAAGGTAATTAGTCCAAAAACTTCAATTGCAAGCAAACAGTTGAATTAATATATATATACTCCCCACAAACCCCATGAGAGCTGACTATATACCAGATGAGAAGTCGATAGCTTAATCTCCAAAGCTATTCAGGAGTCTCTTCCCTTGCCAAACATGGACCACAACAGAAAAACAAGCTGATGAATTGTTGATCTGTAAATCATATAAGCCACTAAGAACACGCTTATCTCCAGTTTCTATACTGCAAGTATCTTTATGGAGGTTTGAATTTTCATACCGCAAGATTCCAAAATTTTGCTAACAAGAGATGAAAATTTTGTGGCAAGGCAGACCTGTAGTTTTTTAACAGATCCATTCAAAGCTTCAAGCAAAAATAATGCTTTGGAAGTTAAAAGATCTGTCTTATGAGATCCCGGTCTACCAGGAAACCAATCGAGAAAAAAACAGACTACAACTAAGCCCCAGGCTGGTAGCAGATTTCGACCACCTGATTGTTTGGCTCATCAAATGGTTCCACGAGCCCAAAGGTTAAGAGTCTATCTACACTTCTAGACAGCACGGAGGTCACTAAATTTGTATACCAATTGGCCTACATACTGCATGATTCAATGTATCTCGTCACATTTGCCTCTGGAGGGCCCGATAATCCCGTTTACTCAATGGGTAAATTAGGAATCAGTTGTTTCATGTAAAGCAATTCATATCTAAAAAACGGAATGTTCTGAATAAATAGATCTACATAGTTTAATAATTATCAAATTTCTTTTTACGCTAAAAGCTGAAAAATTTTCTTTGATTGTGCCCCAAAGAACTTTAAAGGTGTCTCGCATGTTTCTTGGAGCAGGTTGTATGCAGGTCTGGTATAGTGCTGGCAACTCTTGCCAGGAAACTTGACTCTTGATCTCAAATATCGCCTGGCGGCGAATTGTGGAAAGAGCGGCTTGATTACCCAAATTATCAACATTTAGACTGTAAATTTGCATGTGTATAAGCTTATATTGCCTTCTCGGCCAAATTACTTCCCTCTTGTTAAATGCCTGACTTCTGATACTGAACTGCTTGTTGGGCAAACATATAATTTTTTAGATCAGATCTAATTTGTCTATGTATATAAATTATAGTAAATATATATATATAGTCATATTTCAAAGAAAACCTAGAAAATAGGGGTATAACAAACGGAAGATGTGCTAACTTAAGTGGGAAGTAATTTGGCCGAGAAAGCAGCACTCTCAAGCAAAAGCGTGTTCATTACGTAATCGAGCCGCTCATCTTATTTCTAACAAAAAAAAATATATGCGGGACTAGCGTTGCTCCCACCATGCACATACGAGCCAAAAGCCGTGATGCATGCATGCATGTTATATATATAACATCGATCAATGCGAGCCGATGAAATATTCTCAAGGCAGGCACCGCTAGCGGCCAGGAGCTCGCAGAACTAAGTCCAGACCGCCGTTGCAGATAGTGGAGCGGAGTATGGTGCTACCATAGAGAAAATTGACTCAGCGGCAACAGTTGCCGATATGCAGAATGAGGTGCCATACTGGACCTGGCGGAGCACTTCGTGACAATCTGCTGTATATCCAAGGTGTCCAAGGTTTCGCCATAGCAACTGCAAAGCCACTTTTGAGAATATATATTATACAGTAGGTGAAATCAAGTTAGAAAGAAGATAATTATTATAAAAAACGAACCGTAAATATATATAATAGCTGATGATAAATTTTGTTAGCGCTTAATTATGGAGGAGATAGCAACAGGTTTTATAATTTTTACACCGCTGCTATAATCATCAACGCTTAATCGCTTAATCGCTTATATATATATATATATATAACATATATATATATTATGTTAAAATAAGCTTGCCGATGAAGACCCTTGATCAGCTTATTCAACGATGCGTCATTGGTGCAGGCCTTCGTATAATAAACTGGAGCTTATAAGGTCCACTCCCAGCCCCCTTATATATATATATATATATATATATATAATATAAATTCATTCAGTTTGGCTGTGAGTATCGAGACGATCTTTAATGCCGAAAAGGGGTAGCGGAGCGACTCTCATATATATAATATATAATATATATATATATATATATATATATATATATGCATGTTCTACAATTTAGATCGATATTGAAGGCTGGAACATGCCAGGAAAAGCACGCGTCCGAAGATCTGAAGAATTAAACAATCAAATTGTATATTATATATATTGCAATTCAAGAATAAAAATATATATTTTAACAATTTTTACATACTTTTTTACATAATTTATATATATATTATATATGTGATACATCCATTTTTGGCAGCATATACTCTGTAATGATCGATCTTTTCCATTATCAGATGCCATCTGGACAATGCTACACAAAAGCGGACCTCGAAAAAAGCAAAACAAGCTGAATTCTCTTCGGGCTCCCAGCCTCCCAGGAACCTTTCGTAGCTTATAGTTCTAATTAATTCTCTCAAACTACATTAATGCATTCAATATCTTTCTGGGCTATGTACAACCACGCTTGTAAAATTTCGCAGACAGCCTCACTGGTGGAAGTTTTATTAGCTACCAGAAACAGAAGGGAGGCAACCTTTTACACAGGTTGACCGTGTGTTCGGTTCCAAACTGAATTTCTGTTTGTCAACTCCAATCTGCCTTTATATTTATTTACATGCACATCAAGTGCAGTACAAGAAGCAGAATTCAATATATTGAGTGCCCCCTTTTTAATGTCATCATTGTGAAGTGCTATAGAGTAAGGACAAACAACATATTCATTATTCCCATCCTCTTGGCTGGATTTTAAATATCCCTTAGATGTTGGTAACATATATTCTACTCATATATAGTGGGGGATATCTCCCAATTCTCTTTCAAACATTACCTTGCGTTTTTGCTTTCTCTGCTAGAAAAACATATCAAGTATCAAGTTTGCTAAGATGAAATTCAATCGCTTACTATCTGTGATATCAATCACAGCTTCATTCGTCATTGCAGACTTTGATTTTGGTTCGATTTCGCAAAGCGAGGTAACCAATAATATTCTTCCAGGTCAATATGTTGTTGAATTTGATACAACTGTCGATACTAGCAAGTTTACAAAAAGATCAGCTGGTGCTTCAACGTCTTTTGTCCTGAGTTCGGCTGTCTCAGAAAGCGATACCTCATCAGCATCGGTTGCCTTAGCTGATGATCTAGAGTCTGATGGCTACGAAGGTGTTCTTTACAAAGATTACCAGTCAAATTTCTTCTCCGGTGCTGCTGTTCAAGTTTCAAATTCAAATTCAACTGTCGACTATTTAAGCTCTTTATCATATGTTAAAAGTGTTTATCCGGTGTATTCGGTTGCAGTCCCAACAACTGATTTCGAAGTTAATTCAAATTACTCTGACAGAGCTTTTAATCCTCATAGTGTTACTGGGGTTAGTCAATTACATGCCGAAGGTATCTATGGACAAGGTATCACCATTGGTGTTGTCGATACTGGTGTGAACTATGAACTTGCTGCCTTAGGTGGAGGCCTTGGTGACGGTTATAAAATCATCGGGGGTAAAGCATTTGCTGACGATAACTTTGATGTCTATGATCCTTCCACAGCAGTTGAGAGTGACGACATTCAGGATTGTGTGGGGCATGGTACGTTCTGTTCATCCATTATTCTCGGTGAAACAGATGATATTATCGGTGTGGCCCCAGACTCCAAAATTAGAATGTACCGTGTTTTTGGTTGTTCCTCCAGTACGACCAGTGCTTTGATTCTTCAAGGGTTACTGGCAGCCGCTGAAGATGATAACGATATCATCTCTCTCTCCCTTGGTGATAGCTCCCCTTACAACGATGCTGTTCTGTCTACAGTTGCTTCGGCTATCGTTGATTCAGGTAAGCCAGTTGTGTGGGCTGCAGGAAACTCTGGCTCGAGTGGTGCATTCATGGGGACCTCCGGTGCCGCTGGTAAGAATGTCATCTCAGTTGGTTCTACCAACTCTAAACAGACAATAGCTTATCCAATGACAATTACTGCCACAAAGGACAGCGATGTTCAGACATTTGAAGCTTATTATTTTACATACAATGGCTACTTACCGGAATTCAGTGGTGATTACTATGTTGAGACATTCTCTACAACTATTCCGGCATGTACCTACATGTTTGCAACCACTGATAGAACATTCAACTCATCTACTTTTGGATTTTACAGAGAATCAGATGATTGCACAATTGGACTTCAGTCACAATATTTATCACAAACTGGCAGCAATATTATGTTTGTTAGAAATGGTACAGACCCCGATTGGACGAGCGTTAGTCTTTACGGAGGTACTATGTCCGAAGTCAATTCAACTACTGGTGACTGGGTCTATGATATGCTTGATAATGGCTACTACCTTAAGATTAATATTGACGCAGATGCTTCCATGATAGCTGTGGATTTGACTGGTGTTGGTGCAGGGGAGGTTTCGTATTATTCATCATTTGGACCAACGTTTGAGAACAACTTTTATCCTTCCGTTTCTGCTCCGGGTGGTAGTGTTTATGGTGTCTATCTTGATACATGGAGAATTGCATCTGGTACTTCGTTTTCTACACCATACGTTGCAGGTGTTGTTGCGCTTTTTAAATCTTATGTCGGAACAGATGCCAGCGCGGCCGAGATTACTCGTCGTCTTGTTGAAACTTCAAACGCGCTATCATTATATGATCTCGAAAATACTTACGACGATTTGATTCACCCATTGACTCAACAAGGTGCTGGTTTAATTGATGCGTACTCGTTTGTTCATCAGCAGACCCTTCTTTTATCTGATACCTATTTAGAGTTGAATGATACCGAGAATAGAGTCAGTCAATTTGAAATAGAAATTTACAATGGAAACAGTTATGAAGTTCTCTACAACATTTCCAGTATTGCCGGTGTCACTTTAAGTTTGAGAAGCGACGCTTTAAAGTACGCCACTGGTTCGTTCCCTCCTTACGACAGCAGTGAAGAGGCTCAAGCGCAAGTCACATTGTCGCAAGATCTGTTAACACTAGCTGCTGGTGCTTCTGGGAAAGTGACTGTCAACTTTGAGCTTCCATCCACTTCCTACAATTATCCTCTATATGATGGTAAGATTATGTTCTACGGTGACAATGGTGATACGATTGGCGTTCCTTATGTTGGTGTTGGAAATTCTACATACGATTGGAACAATTTGGTTGATCTTTATTTCATTCATTATACCAGTAGTGGTGATTATGCAAACTTGGGTAGTTCTGATTATGTTTTCAATGTCACTGATGGGGATGGTCCTCGTGTCTATTATGGTCTAGCTTACGGTACTGAGTTCTTCTCAATTGACTTAGTTTCAACAGACTATGACCTAGAAGACGACTTTGCTTACCCAGAATCTAGTTCGAACTATTATGCTCCAGTTCGTGTTGGTCCATATGTTGCTTCTGGGTATAGCGGAAATATTTATGTCACTTTCCCATTTGACCACCCATCCCGTTTGACTATTGCAACATACGTCTCGCTTGCTGGTTTCAACGATTCTTCACCTGTTCCAACCGGTGATTATAAAATTCTTGTTCGCTCTCTCAAGATGTTTGGAGATTATAACAACATTAACGATTGGAACAGATATTTGTCACCATCATTCAAAAATGAATACGAAAAAGCATACGAATCATCATCATCATCTTCTGCTTCTTCGATCTCATCTTCATCTTCATCTTCTTTGATCTCATCTTCATCTTCTTTGGTTTCATCCTCCTCCTCCTCATCATCATCATCATCATCTTCGTCATCTTCGTCCTTATCATCACTGATTTCATCTTCTGCTGTTTCTTCGTCATCTTTCACTACGTCATCCTCATCATCGTCCTCATCCCAAACTTGGGAGACGCTATCTTCTGGAACTGTCGGTGCCATTCCAACATATGTGGACTTCTCCAGCAACCAGACTTGTGATTTGTTCTATTACAATGCTACCGACAACTTCGAAATTTTGAACGACGAAGGATCTGCTGAAATCTTTGTTTATGTTTCGTATGACGAAGAATCGGATGAAACTATTCTCGACTATTGGTTAACGTACGAAGGTGGTGCTAGAGCTGTGATCACGTTATCGAGTGGTTCTAGCACGTTGGATGTTAGTCAAGGTAGTGTTGCAGGTGAATATTACCATTATCAAATTTCTGGTCCGTCTTCTGATGTTTGCACGTACTCAAAAAACCTGAATGCTTATATCGTTTACTCCAACTCTAGCGGATCGTACTTTAACTGGTTTACACCAAGCTGTGCTACGACGGCTTCCAGATATACCGCGTTCCACAACTGTGCTAACTTTGACATCCAATCTTTAGCATGTGCTGCACCTTCATCAACGTGCTGTAAGGCTTATGATAACGGTGTGTTTGTTTCTCAGTCATGTTCTGCTTCATCGTCTTCTGCTTCATCGTCTGTTTCATCATCATCAGCTACGCCATCATCGTCATCGTCTTCTGTTTTATCATCATCATCATCATCATCATCATCATCATCATCATCATCATCATCATCATCATCATCATCATCATCATCATCATCATCATCATCATCATCATTATCATCATTATCATCATCAGCTACGCCATCATCGTCATTATCATCATTATCATCATTATCATCATTATCATCATTATCATCATCAGCTACGCCATCATCGTCATTATCATCATTATCATCATTATCATCATCAGCTACGCCATCATCGTCATCATTATCTTCATTGATCACATCATCATCTGCTTCATTGGTCACATCATCTTCCACGATTATTACATCGTCGGAGCTATCCTCTTCTACTGGCTCGATGGTTTCATCCTTCTGGTCAGATGTGTCTTCTACTGTCTTGATGTCTTCCTCATCATCAGTTTTGTCTTCATCTGGTGGATCCTCCTATACAGAGTCTTTGTCAGTTTCTAGATCCTCAATTGTTGTTACCTCTTCCGATTCATCCTCGAGCAGTCTGTCTTCTGAGAGTTCATACACTCCTTCACTAGCATCAAGCTCTTCTAGTTCATCCTCAGGTTATGTTCCTTCAGTTGTCTCATCATCTTCAGTGGTCTCCTCAGCTGCTAGTCAACTGTCCGCTAATTCATCCACTACTTTCTCTTCTGCTTCAGTCTCTTCAACAACTTCCGCAGTGCCTGTTCCAACAATTGAAGGTTACGGATCGAACATGCCATTCTGGAAGATATCTGTTCCAGGTGCATTTGGTGCCTTTGTATTACAAGGCCCACAGCCTGATGGTTTCACCTACGTTGAATCAGAATTTGAAGTGTTGGTTAACTCTCAAGAAGCTCCATCATCTTATTACTCCTATGAAATTGACGACGAGCTAGAGGTCGAGTTTACGCAGGCACTAACCCAAGAAGACACTGCTGCAGTTATCATTGGTGGCTCTCCTGACATCGGAAACGGGGAATACGTTGGTACTTTTTACGTTGCGGCAGCTACCGCCGATGCTGCTAAGGTGAAGAGAGCTGAAACTACTTATACCTTGATTGCAACTGTCAGCATTTCAGAAGCTGATGTTGCTTCATCATCTTCTGTTGCATCAACCGGTTCGTTAGCTTCATCAAACGTTAGTTCATCAGTGACAAGTGCTTCTTCTGTTAGCGATTTATCTTCATCTTCCGCTGTTGGTGCCTCATCAACTTCAGTTATTGGTTCGTCTGTTGTTAGCTCAATTGTCAGTTCATCCGTTAATACGCTACCATCATCTACTGCATCTTTGTCTTCAACATTTGTGGGATCATCATTATCGCCATCTAGCACCGAATACACAACTGTTGTGACCACTCACTCTGGTGTCACCACCACGGTCACCGTGCCTTGCGATGGTTCATGTGCTACAAAAACCCCAACTGTTTCTGAACCAGATTACTCTACCACATACACTGAATACCTCACCGTGTCTGATGGAGTCACTATTACTGTTACTGAACCATGCACCACCTCTTCATCTGCAGCTGATTCCTCAAGCACTTTGTACACCACAGTTGTTACCACTGTCAATGGAGACACTACTACAGTTACTGTTCCATGCAGCGGCTCCTGTCAATCAGCAACAGTTGGTTCCGATGATTTGACGAAGTCATACACAAAATCAGAGGTTGTTGTGGGTGATAAGACTGTTACCGTTACGATTGAATGCTCATCTTCTAGTGAAGCTGTTGCAACTACAGGAGCTACTTTCGAAACATCTACTGCTACAAAGGTTGCTACTACCACAGCTGGTAACAATGTGGAAGAAGGCACAAAGTCTACCGTTGTTGTTTACACCACTGTGTATTCTGTCACGGAAAACGGCACTGTCGTGAAGTCTACTATCACTGCCACTAGCACTCTGGTTGCTACCGTCACTTCTACGACTGATCAGGACTCAACATCCACTGTTTCCGTCTACAGTACAGTTTACACTGTCACTGAAAATGGTACAGTTGTTAAATCTACTGCGACAGTCGAGGCTACCAGTACAGAAGCATCTTCATTCACTCTTGAGAATGCTTCTGAATACACTCCTTCCAACCCTGGTATCATGGAATCTACAGCTGAGGCTGCAACTGCTGTTACAGCTGAAACTTCAACTTACACTGCCTCTGCTTATGAAGGTGCTGAAACTTCAACTTACACTGCCTCTGCTTATGAAGGTGCTGCAACCAAGTTGACGTCTTCATTTGCCGGATTAATCTTCTTGATCTTCGGCTTGCTGATTTAGTAATCGTCATTTTTCTTTTCTGATTTTCTTTATTATATAGTTTTTAAAGTGTGTAGCGATTTCGCTAACCGAATTCTTTGTCTTTATATTAGTTTCTTTTTCTAACAAACAAATAAAATTCTTCTCTTTTAAAGATTATATTATCTTTCTGTAATGAAAATAAACAATCCACCATGATATGGTCCTTTTACTTCCACCTGTGCAGATTCCATTATCTAAGCTATTGAGAATCAAGGTTGCGACGGATTCTTGTGCCTCAGAAATACCATGTAAATTCTTTGGTTATAGATCTCCGTATACAGAGAAAGGGGTGAGGAGTAAATGTACTTGTCCCTCTTTTTGGTGATTTATCCCACGTAGTTTTGATAGGTCCTGGCGAAGATCACATCGCGAAAATCTTGGATGACGCTCTAACTATAGTAATATTATAAGGAAGAAGCAAGCGATGTCCTTAGTAAGATGAAATCACAACGATCTTCCATGTACTCCATAACGCGATGAGTGGGGATAATACTGTAAACGGTATATATATATAGATATAGTGAATTGGCACGAGCGCATATACCGAAGAGATTAATAAAAGACAATTGATAATAAGTGAGATATAATAAGAGAAGCTTAAGCATGCACAGCTTAACATAAGGAAAGATACATACGCTAAGCCCGACGAAGTAGTAGATGTGGCCGACACGACGGGCGAACAGCCTAACACAAACTACAACCTGCGTCACGTGGACATTTGCCAATGTGTTATCTAAGCAACAAAATTTAGTATGGCGCATCTAGTATCTTCCCCGTACCTGCACTCCATGCTCTTCTACCTTTCTTCTTTTTCTTTCTTCACCTCTACTCTTTATTTTCTCTCACTCATCAACCTGTTCTACCATCAAATGCCCGGGAATTCATTTGATTTCTCATTTGAGCTGTTCATCTGGTTCATCCAGATCATAACTGACATTTTCTTTAGAGAAGTCTCCATCCGGGGTTCATTCAACCTCCCGACTTCGGGGCCTACCATTGTGGTTATTGCTCCCCATGCAAACCAATTCTTGGATGCTGCATTGACAACTCTAATTGTCTACAAGTTAACTGGAAGAAGAACATCGTTCATAGAGGCCGCTGTCTCCTTCAGAAGAAGAGTCATCGGAGCTATAAGCACTTGGGCCGGCGCCATCCCTGTTGAGAGACCCCAGGATATGTTGGGTTACAAGGAAGGTACAATCCGATTCAAGGATTATCCATCGGATGAGTTGACCATTGTTGGTGAAGGTACACATTTCACTAGAGATCTAGAAGTTAAAGGTTTGATTGGTCTCCCTGAGCAATCCGGTAACGCTAAGATCGGTGCTATTGTCAGCGACACGGAATTCAAATTGGCCAAACCTTTCCAAAAATCCAAAGCTATAGAACTCATGAAGAGTGGAACCAATTTCAAAGCCGCGAAGAAAGTTGATAATGGCACTTTGTTTAAAAACGTCTTTGAGCGTTTGCATAGTGGTGGCCTCATTGCCATTGCCAGTGAAGGAGGTTCTCATGACCGAACAGAATTACTACCTTTAAAACCTGGAGTTGGTATTATGGCATTGGGTACCACTGCTGAGTACCCAGGTACCGAAGTCAGCGTTGTACCTTGTGGAATGAACTACTTCCATCCACACAAATTCAGATCTAGAGCTGTTTTAGAATTCGGCACGCCGATCGTCGTTGGTGAAAAAGATGGTCTGCTTTACAAGGAGGATTCAAGAAAACAGGTTGATAAGTTGATGGAAAGAATCACCACTTCGTTGAAGTCTGTCACCGTCCAATGTCCCGATTATGAGACTTTGCAAGTGATTCAAACTGCCAGAAGATTGTATTCATATCCAAGAAGACCTATTCCTTTGCCGTTGGTCGTTGAAATGAACCGTAATTTGTCCATTGGTTATAGCAAATTCAAAGACGACCCCAAGATCCAGCATTTAAAGGAATCCGTGAAACTTTATAACAAAAAACTTAAATACTTGGGGTTGAAAGACTATCAGGTGGAAAATGCATCTAAGAATATATTGAAGTCGTTCATCCTTTTAGTTCGCAGAATCATCGAACTGCTTTTCTTGTCAGTTTTAAGTTTACCTGGCACAATATTGTTTTCGCCGGTCTTCATTGCCTGCAAAGTGATCTCGCACAAGAAACAAAAAATGGCATTAGCCGGATCAACAGTCAAGATAAAGGCAAATGACGTGCGAGGATCTTGGAAGGTGCTAATTGCTCTTGTGTTTGCACCATTATTGTACTTCACTTACTCCCTCATCGGAACATCCATAATCTTAACGTATGATTTGATTCCAGACTGGTTGGGTCTCTTGAAGTACAGACTCTTAGTCTTTCCATCTTGTTGGATGCTTCTTGTCTGTACAACTTATGCTGCTTTCCGTATAGGTGAGGCAGGTATGGACATTTTCAAGTCGTTGAAACCATTAGTCATTACGTTGTCTCCCTGGTCAACAGACTTAGCTGAATTGAAGAAGGAGAGAGAAAGACTTTCTATTGAAGTGACTCAAGTGGTCAACGAACTTGGTCCGAAAGTGTTCCCTAAGTTCAGCGTTAGTAGTTTGGATACAATTAACCAAGAGATCGAAGAAGAGCTAGAGGAAATTGAACTTCGTTCCAGATCTCGCTCAAGATCACGTACAAGATCTGTTTCCAGATCATCGTCTGTTGCTTCTGGGTTCAGTGATGCTGAAATCCTGAAACTGCCTAATTTGTCGGATGTTTCAATCTTCCCTGACGTTTTACAGATGAAGGATGACACGCCATCTGAATCGAGCTCTAATGATTTTGAAGATGCGGTGGTGCAGAATTCTGGTTCTAAGACTGGAGATTTGCGCAGTCGGGTTAGAACTGCGGTGCTAAAGAGAAACAAGGAACAGTTTGTCAATGATGAAGACTCCGAATGAGCAGAAAATAAAAACACTACCTTATGTACCCCTTTTGTAGTGGAACAAAATTAAAATTTGACGAAATGATCATCTCAAACGAGTAATTCATGGCTGCAACGCTACCGATCCCTTCTACGCTTGGAGACTTTGTGTAATTGGAGCCCAGTGGCAGCAGAAACCAGAAGCAAGCTCTCCAGGGCGGCACCTATCGATCTTTCGCTCAGGCAGCAATTGCAACCCCCGAGCGTGCGGCTCTCACCCGCAGACGAAAACAAAGACCATAATCAATTTACTCAAGATTCATCCCCTACACAATACACACCCACGACTGCTTTCCTTTTGTTTCATATCTACAAAACCACCACATTCCTGCCCATCACAAATGGCTATCGCTCAAGAATCGGTGTCAAAGCTAGCCGGACCCGACTTGAATTCGAGCCTCATCCTATACTTATCAATTGGTTGCACTCTCATATACATTAGTTTCAAACTGTTCATCAACTTCTATTACATTTGGATAGGGGTAACTTTACCGCTGGTTTTTCTGATATACGAATCGATCAAGGGGCCGACGTTATACAATGAGAAGGAATTTGCTGACAGATCTGTGAAACTCCGAAAGAAATTCCAAAGAATTGCGTTCACGTCGAAAAAAAACTGGCAACAAGAGTTGGACATTTTACAGCAGGAGGCTTCAACAGACCAAACGGAACCTTTATACCCAGAGAATTTCTTGATTAACGATACAATAAACAACATTATTTCACTTCTTATACGAGATTTTGTCAAGTCGTGGTTTGACCGCATTACTGACAACCCAACGTTTGTCGTTGAACTCAGGAATCAATTGGGAATAGTGATTAAGAACCTAGAGAACAGGTTAGAGGCTGTTGATTTTACCGACTTGGTGGTATACAAATTAATACCCGTAATTACCGAACACTTTGACAACTTCATCATTGCTCATGATTTAGCGAAAAATAAGAAAACCTTGATGAATAGATCTCTATCCGGCATGCACGACATGGATTACACTATCGCACTGAATTACAACAAAGGCAAATTGCACCCCGCTGTCAGATTGAAAACCAACGACCAAGAAGAGAGTACAAAAAAATGGCTTGGCTCTCAACTGGGGAAGATTTTACCCTTGATTGTAGACAATAACGAAATCAATTCACCACCAGTGTTCATTTTACTTAGAGAGATTATGGCCAGTTGTGTTTTGAATCCAGTTGTCTCGATGACTGCAGACCCAGACTACTATAACCAGATGATAGTGAACAGGCTGGGAAACGTTATGAAAGATAGGGTGAATGTTAAAAAGTTTAGATCGGCTCTTTATAAGCATTCAGCGGATGGGACAAGTTCAAGATTCTCAAGAGGAATATCTAAAAATGCAAAACAAAACCCCCTAATGAAAATGAAACTTACAATCGACACAGACTCCGCCTCATTTGAGAAGATAACGAAAGAAATTGCTAGTTCAAAATCTGTGACCAACTTAAAACAATACAAGTATTATGTTTCTCTCCAAACAGCAAAAGCCTTAAAGGAGCTGGGAAAGAGAAATGAGCAAGATGATGACGATTCTGATGCTTCCTTGAGATTGTACAGCAGAAGATTACAAATATTGAAGTCGCTAGCTGAGGAAAGGCTTGTGTCGATAATATCAGTGACTGAATCTGCTCCAGCTGGCGACAAGTTTGATCCAGTTACAATTCCTCCAAGTTTGAATCTGGATCTGACTTTGAATAGGGTCCTTCACGATGCCAACTCGCTGGCATTTTTTTCGCAGTTTATGGAGGAAAGAGGACGTATACCGCTGCTTCAATTTTGGCTGGCTGTTAACAGCATCAGAAACCCTTTACAAGACCTGTATATTAAAGAAACGGATGACAGCAGCGATGAAGATGAGACTAGCGATTTCTTGAGCAGCGACATGTCGCAGGTGGATGAGATCAGATTAATATATGATCAATTTTTCAACAGCAAGTTATTGAATATTGACTCTAAGGTATATTCTGCCGTTGCCAGTTTTGCCGACACGAAACCGGATGATCCTGTTTTGTATGGGAAAGCGAGAAGAGCTGTCTTGAGGCTACAGAAGCAGGTGTTGGAAAGAATGCAAAAGACAGATTTTGTTGCCTTCAAACAGTCTGACTTCTTCCTAGGTCTTTTGGCGTCGGAAAAGCAGAACAGGATCTTGAAACAGGATAGCAAAGATGAGAGTCTCTATGACCTCGACGAGGAGATAAACGGAGATCCCTTGGCACATTACCAGGTGACGGACTCTGGTGACGAAGGTGATCAGAAAGAGGTGAGCAATACAGTTTTGAAGGCGGTTGAGGATGCTTTGAATGAAATTATGAACGATCGTTCAAGTGAAAACAGGGCAGCAAACACCTCCTCATTTTCAAGTCTAGACGACTTACTCGCGGGAAACGCTAGCTCCACCAATCTTTCAAGCAATGGTAGTGGCAGTCAGATGACGTCCAGTAGCGCACAGAATATGACGGTTAACCCAACTGGGTCCGGAACAAGCACGCCTAGAAATTCAAGATTGATCAGCAAGGAGATGCAGAAGGATTTATTCGGTGCTTTAGAAAGCGATGGGTCAGGTTTATTTGATCAGAGTTCGGTTACGGTTGAGCCAGATAAATTTTCGGCCAAATTATTTGAAGATGATGGCGACTACAGTTTAACCGACGACGAGCAAAATATTGTGAACGGTTCAGAGTCAGTTTCATCACTGATGAACGCCTCTCAAGAATTGAAACTGGCTGCTCCAGGTGATTTGAATTTAGGCGATGAAATCGACAAGTTATCTGAAGACATCAAACGGTTGGAACAACAGCTTATTATAATTGAACCTTTGATCACGAAGGCTGAACTTACAAATAATGTTGCAGAGTTGAAGATTTTGAGCAAATCTAAAATTGGACTTAAGAGGGAGCTACAACTTAAGGAGTTACAGAAGCAGCAGTATATTGTGCAAGAGAATGACAATAGTTTGTTTGGCAAGACAAGAGTGAGAATTCAATCTTATATTACAGGTAACGAAGACAACAAAGATTTCATCTTGTACATCATTGAAGTTCAGAAGCTATCGACCGAGATTTCCAACACCGTAACAGCTGGTTGGATGGTGGCCAGAAGATTCAGCCAATTTTTCAAGCTTAACCTTTATTTAAAGGCTAAATATCCTCAAACAGCGGATTTGGATTTTCCTAAGAGGAAAGTTGTGATGAAGTTCCAACAGAGCTCGTTGATTGTAGAACGACAGCGGAAGCTTGAAGTGTACCTTCAGAAATTGATCAAGATTAAAGAAGTCTGTGGAGACAGGTTGTTCAGAGACTTTTTGTCTAGTGAAGTTTTCAACATCGAATTGAATGAGTCCTTGGAGAACGTGAAGCCCAGTACTACCAAGAATGCGGTGAACGTGGCGACTAGGCTATACAATAACATTTCGAATCAGCTTTTGGTTTCTCCATTGGCGACCAGTATCTCTCCGCTTCTGTCCCAAAGTTCGAATTCGTCATCACCAACGAGAGAGCCTTCGATGTTAAACGAGAAAGGTGACGAGCAATCGAAAGAGATGCAAAATGAGCTATCGAGTTTGGATGACGATTTCTCGGGTTTGCCCAGCAAGCCGATATCGTTTGTGAAGCCGATCAGCGATTTACTGATCTCGGTTTTCCAATTGAAGAATTCGAACGCCTGGTTGCGTGGGCGTGCTATCATCTTGGTGTTGCAACAGTTGCTAGGTGGCGCTATCGAGAAGAGGGCACGGCTTGTCATTGAAAGGAAGTTGAAACAGACGAGCACGATATCTACCGTGTTGACCGCATTGCAGGATTCGTTGTGGCCCGAAGGGAAGTTCAGGACGAGTGGTGTTCCTAGGTCTATCATTGACAAGGCTCAGACGAAGCAGCAGGCTAAAGTTATCTTTGAATCTTTTGTTGTTGATACGTGCTCTAAGATTTTTGGTATGACTAATTCGAAGTATGCGGCCACCACCGTTTTCCAACTCATTCAGAACCCTCTGCTAACTAGACATTTGGTGTTAACTGTCCTCCAAGAGGTTTTTGAGGACGTTTTTCCAGAGATACTCGATAAGTAATTTTTAATGTGTTGTATATGTACAATATTAATCTATAAAAAAACGTATACCTGATATTGCAATAAATGATCAAACAAACAAAAAAAAGAGTTAGATATTGGCTCTTTCTAGAAAATTCTCCCATTTATCAGGGTCATTCTCGAATTGTTTACGAATCTTGTCAAACCTCTTTGCTTGCAAAGCTGCATGAAGCGGTTCTGTAAGGAACTTAGCAACGGGTGGAGCTTTCCCCTTCAAGAAACTATCCTCGGCCTCAACAAGCCTTCTTCTCTTTTTGAGCATCGCTTTCTTACGAGCCAACCGGAGCCTGTACTGTCTGTGCATCTCGTTAATGTAAATCTCTTTTCTTTGCTCCATCTTGAACAAGGTCTCACGGTTGATCGCTCTTTTTCTTTCGTCGTAAATCGGAAACTTCTCCTTTGGGTACTTGATACTGAAGAGGCGTTCCAAGTTGTACCGTAGTTCGCTATTCTCGCACACAGAAGCAACGCTTGTCCAGTTCATCATCGTGGTCATGTTCGGCTCGTTCTTGATGTTTGCCGTCCTTTGCATTATCAAATGGTCGATGATCTTGTTCACCTTCGAAAGAAGTTCTGTTTTGATCTGTGTGTCGAGTGTGATCGGTGGGTCAACTATCTCTTGTAGCACTTCGTCTGTGTCGAGGTCGATTTCAGGCTTCATTATATTTTCTTCGTTCACCTTGTTGATCCGGTCGCTAACCGATCTGCGGAACGCTGCATCCATTTCAAAGAGTAATTCTTCGGTCGGATTCGTAAGAGTCTTTCTGTATTCTAGCATGGAACTTTTAGTTTTCTCCTTCTCGTGGTTCTTTAACGTGCTGTATCGCACAAACCTCTTCTTTTTTTCCTGTATTTCTTCCTGCGTGAGCACAGGGTTCGATTCGTCACAGTATTTCAGAGATCCGTTAGGGATAGGTATTAAGTCTTTACGTAATGGCCAAGCGGTGAATTGTTTTCTGGCAACAAAATGGTCCTGTGTACTGAGCAAATACACCATGTACAAATGAAGGGCAAGATCACTAGAGAATTCCTCATTCAAAGTTTCTAATATCGACAACCACTCTTTTCTTGGTGCACGGGACAGTATCTTGGATTGTTTTCCTCCACTAGACGAAGGTCTGCTATTCCTCACCTCGTTTTCAGCGATGATATCCAATTCTTCCATAGAAGGAGCCATTGGGTTTCGTTCAGGTTTAGGTGTCGTACCAGAACTGGAACTCTCATCATCATAATCATCACTGAAGCTTGCATCATCTTCTTCATCATTGAAATTTGGATCTTCGTCATCAGTGAGTTGAGAAGAAGCTTCAAATTTGTCATCTGAGCCAATGTTATCGTCGCTGTCAAAGACATCTGGCAGGTCTAAGTCGAGCCCTGTATTGAAAGTTTCCTGCTGTGCATCATTGAACTCATCGTTGGATAGGTTGCCATCAGAGCTGCCATCAGAGCTGCCATACAGGTCACTTTCATCGCTCATTGGGAGAATGTTATACTAGTAGTATTTGAAGACCCATACTAGGGATATTACCCGAGTTCCAAATTGCAAAAGAGAGACCAAGGTGGATCATTGTACAGACGGCCTTTTAAAACATGCTTCTCTTTTTCCGATTAGTGAACACATTCTTCTTATGACAGATACGCAGTGACCTAATGGATTACGTGATGGGAACTACCATTTCTCGAGTCTTTAACGATTTATTTGCCCACTTTAAGACTGTTAGAATACGATGGTGATGTAACCTTCTATAACTGTATATAACTGCCGAATTTCAATTTTCATTTGCGTTGCCGAAGGGCTTATGATGCGGCAATCAATTTCTGGGTTTCCAAAGACCAAGTGATGCTTTCATTGAGCCATCCTAACAATGCAAGTAAATTGCCAGCCGTATTCGATGACAACTAGCCAAACCACGCTACCTAAACAGTCTCTAACCAATTTCGTTGGTCAGCCATCACAAAACCAAAAGTACAAAGCAGCAGAAGAGCAAAAATGGGAGTGAAATCCAAACCTGCAAGCAAACAAACAAAGGAAAAGTTGGCTGTCCGCGACGATAGGCGAGTTTTTTTTTTGTGTCGACGACGGCTGACCAGTGACAACTCTTTTAAATGCAAATGCAAATTGACGACGTGTGTACACATCGCTTCAAAACAAACACAATCCAGTATCCATACCTCCCTTTAATATACAACAGCTCGAAATATAATACATACAACATAGGATGCCACAATTGGAAGAGATCGAAGATATCGAAGATATCGACAACATGGACATGGACCTTGCGGAATTTGATCCCGACCTCAAGACTCCAATTGCCCCAGCGAGACCTAAGCCTACCGTTGTGAGATCCGAGGGATCTGAACCATCGAATCCATTTGGTGGTGCTGGACTGGAAGACATGATGAAGAGCATGGGGATGCAGTTCCCACCATCAGGGATAAATCAGGATCCAAACACGGTGATCGACAAGAAGAACGTTGTGTCTCAGGAGTCGATGACCGAACAACAGTTGAAAGAGTTGCAATCGATGCAGTTGATATATCCTTGCTATTTCGACGTGAACAGAAGTGAAAAACAAGGGAGAAGAATGAAGAAGAAGAACTGTGTGAGAAATCCTTTGGCCAAGACGATCTTGGACGCTTGCAGACAGTTCCATTTGGCTGCGATCTTGGAGCCTGAAAAGACCCATCCACAGGATTTCGGTAACTCTGGCCGTGTCAGGGTTGGGTTGAAGTACAACGGTGCCATTCAACATCCAACAATCAAGAATAAGAGAGATTTGATGTTAAAGATTTCGGATTATTTGAAACAACACCAAACTTCGTTACAGACGGTGAAGGAACTTCCTGGACCACCAGAACTTATGGATAGCAACTACGAGCCTGTGGAGGTTAGCAGGGTGAAAGGTTTCAAGATGAATACTATAGTGCCTTTGCATTCTCCACTAACGATGAAGAACCCACAGACCGCCAGTGCATACTACAAGAACCCTGCTCCATCACAAGGGTCGTCTGGTACCTCCACTCCAAAACTTCCAAAGACAAAGATTCAAAGAATCAGAGCTTAAATGAATTTCTATGTACCGTCATTTTTCTTTTAATATAATTTCAACAAGCTATAATTAATGTATATATATATATATATATAAATTTTACACGGTAACAACGTACTTCTTTCTATACTCCAAGATAGCATCCATCTGTTCCTCGGTTAGCACGCTCTTCAACTGTTCGACGATATCGTCGAAAGAAACGATTGATAGAACAGGCACGTTGTATCTTTTAGAAACGGCAACGACCGCACTCTCGTTGGAATCCTTGACAGTCTCCTGTCTATCCACAGCAATGATACAACCGACGGTCTTACCTTCCACGGAGTTGATGATCTCGAATGCTTCGTTGATGGCAGTACCTGCAGTCATAACGTCGTCGATGATCAACACTTTTTTACCGGTCATGTCTGCACCAACGATGGTACCACCTTCACCATGGTCCTTCTTTTCCTTTCTGTTGAATGCAAAACCAACGTTGGCAAACTTGTCACCCCCGATCTCGTACAATTTAGTCACCGTGATGGCAGCCAAGGAGATACCTTTGTAAGCTGGACCGAAAAGAACGTCGAATTCGATTCCCGATTCGATGATGGCGTTGGCATAGGCAGTGGCTAGGTTGCTCAAGGACTTACCGCTGCTAAATAGACCCATGTTCACAAAGTATGGGGATTGTCTACCGGATTTCAAAGTGAAGGAGCCGAATTTTAGTGCGTTGATCTCCAAAGCATCTTCTAAGAACTTTAACTTGAATTGGCTGGACATAGTTTGTAGGTTCTGTATCTGTCGAAAGGGGGGATCAAAGGTTCAGATAGACCGTGGAAGAAAAGTGGAAGTAGATTTACGAAAGGAGAGAGAGAGGAGAAGAAGAAGAAGGAGGAGGAAGAAAAGGAAAAGGAAAAGGAAAAGGAAGGGAAAGAAGGAGACAGCAGACTGAAAGAGAAGAAGAAGAAGAAGAAGAAGAAGACGAAAAAACATGTTGGAAACTTTTCCTCTGCTTTGTGGGTGGCGCACTACCACTTTGTTGGTGACATAATTGATGTGTCAGCGGTATCGGTCTCTCTTTTTTTTTCTTTTCTTTCTAAGTTTTATTTCAACTTTCAGATCTCGTCTCTGCAGTTGTATGCCATATTATATCTCTTGCAGTTGATAGGCTTACAGGGGAAGCTACTTCGTCGATATCATCAGTTACGCGCACTTATATTCCACATATCCATCATATTTATACAGAGAACATCGGACAAATCACGTAAATAGAAAGCAAAATGGATATCCCAAACCCAACGGCAAACTCCACAAACACAACGAAGGCCATCATTGGGATACTTTCCTCGATCAGCATATCACCACCTACAAAATCATCGATGTTAACGCCGTCGCCATCGAGCAGCTATCTACATTCTCATATCAGCAGGTTGAGTCCAACAAGTTCCCGGATCACCAAGAGGAGGCTGTCCAACTCTTCTACAGAGAATGCAATAATCAACCTGACAACGATGCCTGTGGCTGGTCCAATCATGCCAAGCACACCGACAGGAGCACTGAAGAGCCATAAGCGGTATGGACGTCGGCGGAGTAGCAATTGCTCTGTTGTAGTGAACAAGAAGCCGTACGATACGTTTGATTCGGAGTTGTTGAACGAGCGGATCAAGTCCTTCAACATATTGACGTGGACGATCGATGATTCCTTGTTGACGCCGTTGGAGTGCAGTGTGAATGGATGGAAGTGCCACAGTAAGCGTAAGAACGAATTGCATTGCCAGTTTTGTAACGCTGTCATCGTGGTGAAGTTGAGTTCAAGTTCTAGTTCAAGCGGAGGTGTGAATTTGAAGTTGATCAACAACTTCTTGTTTGAGTCCGACGACGAGGATGAAGTCGAGGACCAGAGATTGAAGTTGAGGTCGAGTTTGATAGAGTCGTATTTGGGGAGGTTGAAATCGGAGCATTATAGCAACTGCATTTGGAAGTTCCCCAAACAAGACTTCTGGCTGATTAAGAGAGGTTACTATTGGAAACTTGCTGACTTTGTTAAGTTGTCACAGTACTTTGAAGAGAACGTTTCGAATTTGAACAACAACAAAGAGTTGATTCTAAGCTTCAAAAACTTTGATCGGAAAACCATCAGCCGGTATGTATCTAGAAAACAGCTGCACAACTTGCAAATTGCAACTGGTTACAAGTACGACGACATTGTGATCCTCCTTGCTTTGTTTGGGTGGGAGTTGAAGCAGCAGAGATTTGGCACAAAGCAACTCGTACTATTGAAGTGCTGCAAGTGTACGAGGCGAATCCTACTAGGCGAACTAACGTTGGACTCCTTGGTCTTGCACAACCCAACGCAGAGCAAGATTGCGGAGTTGAACTCGTGCCAGTACCCACCGGAAGTGACGACGAGCGGGAACAACGGCAGCACTTGTGGGTTTGAGTTTGTGGAGCAGCAGCATCAGCAACAGCAGCAGCAGCAGCACCACCACCACCACCACCACCACCACCAAAACAACAACAACAACAGCAGCAGTATTAACCGTTTACAGTACCGTAGAACTGTGGTCACTGGTGATCAAAACGCCATGGTTGTTGATGGCGGTGTCCATGCCGTTGAATTCAATGACGATTGCGAGGACAAAGGACAGGACGATTATGATGATGAGATCGACCTGGTCAACGAGCACGACACGTGGTGCTGCATTATAAACTCTCCGAACGCCGACACCAAGACACACGACGTCAACTTGGAAACCCGTGATGATGATGATGATGATGATGATGACGAGGAAGAAGAGGAAAGAGTGAGGATGTCTTCGTTCTACATGGACAACAGCGACGATTTGTTAGGGTACCAAGTGTTGATGAAAGTTTTGGAGAGTAACCATGTGATTGATGACGACTCCCGTATGGAAGACGAGGATCACGTTTTTGCGGTTGATGAAGAGGTTGAAGAGGAGGCAGAATATACATTCAACCAGAGCATGACTTTGTTGAAGAGTTTCATCTGATCGTATATATATATATATATAGCTATTTATGAGTGATATAGACTTAATATAATAATGTATGTATGTATCATTAAATGGAGGCTGAAAGTATCTAATTGTATATATCATAAAGTGGAGGAAGAGGACAATCCAAATAAAAGAAAAAAACCACAAAGGCGTAAAACAATTTTTTTTAAGAAAAGGATAGAGATAAAATCAAAAATCATGAAACCGCATAAAAGCAACTGAAATAGAAAAAAATGGATCAAACAAAAACCAAACAAAAACACATGAAAAAGACAGTTCAAAAAAAAAAAAAAAAAAACAAAAAAGAACACAAAAGAGATTTGAAGCATCGACGATCCCATGATGGATGCCTCCTCGGTAAATCAAAAGTGTGGATAAGATAGAGTATTAAGAGAGAATAAACAAGGTGTGACTTGTATAGTTCCACAAGAAACAAGAAAAGAAAGAAAATAACAAAGGACAAGCAAGCATACAAATGAAATATGGGAAATAGACAATGAATAAAAATTACCATAAGAAAAAAGAACACACTGAAGCGGATATATGAAATTAACGGACTTCCCTTTTGCTTTCTCCTCTATTTTGGCTGGTAGATATAGTTACTTGAAATGAAGCTAGAGGGGATGGTAAGGAAAACAGAACGTTTTTAGTTTTTCTTTTGGTAAACGTCCTCTGGGTGCAAAACGGTACCAAAGACACTATCCCAGAACTTGCTGGTGACACCGAAACCAAGTTCATAGTTCTTGTAGTGGTGTTCAAGGTGGTAAGTCTTCAACTCTTGGAAGTACTTTGGCAACTTGGAGTGATGCAAAGCGTAGTGGGTCATGTCGTACATTATGTAACCCAAGAATCCACCGGCAAATCCTGAGCATGCTGGGTAGAAAGGCAATAGGGCAAACACCAACTTGGCGATTGGGTAACACAAGATGACAAATAGAGTTGGAGGCATGACCAAACGCATCTTGTCCATTGGTAAGTAATGGTGGACACCGTGGAGCAAAAAGTGGAGTGTGAATGCAATTTGGTGTTCCGGCAGGTAGTGATCCAAGTGGAATAGGAAACGGTGTAAGATGTATTCCAACAAGGTCCAAACGAACAATCCTAGTGCCCACATGAACAAAGCCAACAGATGGGATTGGTTGGTCCAACCGATGTAAAACACGTAAAAGTTGCAAGGAAGCCAAACTGTAGGGACGACCCACCAAGCAGTCAACGATAGAGGTTCCAAGAAGTTACCAAATAGAGGAGCAGAACCTTTACCGTAATGTCTTGGTCTGTGGACTTGATCCAAGTAGAACTCTTTGGTCCAGTTGGCTCTCAAGACTTGCATCAACAAAGGTTTGTTCAAATCGATAAATTTGTGCTTCATGTAATCGTGATCATGATCGGTCTTGACTTCCAACAGCTCTTCTGGAGGTAATTCACCGAATTCAGTTAAATCGACCGATTCAGGAACGACTTCCATATCTTTGTGCTTGCTGAGAAGTTCTTCTTCTTCTTCTTCGGTGGCCAAATATCCAACCAGCATATCATCGTCTAGAATCTCGTAGGCACTTTCGGAATGTGTATGGGAGATTGGATCGGCCAAAATTTCGGTGATATCCTTTCCGGCCCATTCGACGATGATTTCACCTCCAGCCGGATGCTCATCCAAGAAGTCAGTGACGTCGTAGATCTTTCTGTTGTACAAGGTGACCCAGCATGACTTCTCGGAAGCATGTAGAGCCATCTGGTCTTTGGCGATCAAAGGCAATCTCTTGCCTGATTGGGTGACGACTTGAGGAGCGTACATGGTGTAATGAAAGAGAGTAACAAAGTTGGGAAAGTTAAAGAAAGGAGAAAGTATACGAAATTGAGCAGATAAACGAGTGGATATAAAATAAATATAAATATAAATATGGGATGATATTTTTCTGCTGTTTGCAACTTTTTATTTTTTTTTTTTTTATCTTCCAAAATGGCAGCGATTTTAAACTGTTTGTTTATGTTTTATGTGTGTGGAGGAGGCGGAGTTGGCAGCAGCAGCAGTCAATATAATATATAGTATATAGTATAATATAATATAATATATATATAGTACAGATCAGCTTAGAATGAATAAATATATATATATATATATAAATATAAATACATATAACTAACAAACAAACAAGTCTGGCTGGCCGAAATGCTTACAAAAAAATAAAATGGCGGAACGAGCTTCTCTGCGTCGATCGTCTCCAATTGTCTGCGTCGCCCTGTTTTCTTTTTGTTTTTTTTTCACCAGCCGTTTCAATTTCAAATCCTATTGACGGCGTTGGCTACTTTGACCCTGTATGCTTCTCCCTTCTGCTACATAAATCCCCTTCAACTTCACTTACTACCAACATGCTCTCCCAGAAGCTGCTTAATAGGGCCATTATTGTGCCCCCTTGGGCCAGATCTTACGCTGCCAGTGCCCACAACAACCTCACCTCCATCAAAACGTTACAAAACGGCATAAAACTCGTGGTTGACGAGACTCCCAGTCACTTCAGCGCTATTGGAATGTACGTAAACGCCGGTTCCAGATATGAGGACAGGTACGCATTGACCGGTTGTTCCCATTTGATCGACAAGATGGCCTTCAAATCAACAGAAAACTTCTCCCAGGCAAAGATGCTAGAAAACCTGAACCATCTTGGTGGGAACTTCATGTGCGCTTCTTCTAGAGAATCGTTGATCTATCAGGCAAGTGTCTTCAACAAAGATGTCGACAAGATGTACCAGATGTTGAGTGAAACCATATCCAAACCTCTTATGTTGGAAGAAGAGATCAACGAACAGTTGTTGAACACAAACTACGAGTTGAACGAGATCTGGTTACAGAGTGATTTGATCCTACCGGAGTTGTTACAACAGGTGGCATACAACTCACAGAATTTGGGATCTCCTCTCTTGTGCCCTCTTGATCAATTGGATCAAATCAACAAGAATTCCTTGATGCGTTATAGAGATTTGTTCTTCAAACCAGAAAATTTGGTTGTTGCTCTGTCCGGTGTGTCTGTCGAAAAAGCTGAAGAACTCACTTTGAAATATTTCAAAGATTTCAAATCACAGTCAAATGAAAAAATAATCAAAGATCCCGCACAGTATACAGGTGGAGAACGTAGCTTACCACTCCCTGAAGAGTTGAAATACCTTGGACAAGAGTTTCACCACATCCACGTTGGATTTGAAGGTGTGGCGATCCAACATGACGACGTCTACAAATTGGCCACTTTACAAATGTTGCTCGGTGGTGGTGGATCCTTCAGTGCCGGTGGTCCAGGTAAAGGTATGTACTCGAGATCTTACACAAGGATCTTGAACCAGTATGGATTCGTCGAGTCTTGTAAATCGTTCATACACAACTTCACCGACAGTGGGTTGTTTGGTTTATCCTTATCCTGTATCCCTCAAGCAAACCGTGTGATGGGTGAATTGATAGGTTATGAGTTGTCTCTCTTGATGGATCACGATATCGGTAAAGGTGGGTTGAGTGATAACGAAGTTGCTAGAGCCAAAAACCAATTGAAGAGTTCGTTGATGATGAACTTGGAGAGCAAGATGGTGCAGTTGGAAGATATGGGTAGACAGGTCCAAATATACGGTAAGAGAGTCGACGTGCTGGAGATGTGCCAGAAGATCGATAGGGTGACAAGAAAGGATTTGATCGAAATCTCAAAGAAAGTGTTCACCGGCTCGAAACCAACGATCGTAATTCAAGGTGACAGAGATTCGTTCGGTGATGTCGAAGCCACTTTGAGTAGGTTTGGATTGGGTACCGCTGCTCCAGAAGAACAACCTAAAAAGAAAGGATGGTTCTAGTCATTGATTATTATAGAAATGTTTTTATTTTTTTTTTTGTTTTTTTTTTATTCATTAACTTTTTAATCTGTATATAGTGTTATAAATAGGGAATATATGTTATCCAATCAACAAAAATAATAATTTTCTTTTTCTTTTTCATGAATATGGTGGATGCCTTCGACTGTGGCTATCTTATTCCACTGAGTCGGGCTTTGAAACTCTGGACGGAAATTGATTAATTCTCATCTAGTAAGATGATTTATCCAACTCAAATACTCTTGTTGATAATTAACCATTGTCTGCCTGGGGAGGTAACAATCGGTGAAAACCGGTGGGTCGGTCCTCTACTTTTAATCCCATTGTAACAAAAAATCGTAATTTCAGACTTCTTTAAATACCATCCAACCACTCAGTACTCTCCAACGACTTTTTCAACGACGCATCAAAATTCTTCTCAAATGCATCTGTTGCTAAACACAACCTCTCTAAGTTGTTCAAGTTGGTCTTCAAGTTGACTTTGAACGCACCAAACACTTTCTCGTCTTTCTCGCTGATCGTGCTTATCAAGTTGTTGAAGTCCGTTAGTTTCCCACTCGACGGTTGTCCGCGTAGTTGTTTTACCCAGTTGGCTGTACTGCTGCCACTGCTACCACTGTTGCCGTTGTTATTATTATTATTATTGTTGTTGTTGCTGCTGTGGGTCGATGTGGCTGCTGTGCCTGGTGGAGGAGTGCCTCCGTTCGAGATAGACGACTCTCTCTGCAGTTGGCTTAAAGGGCTGCTCAATGCTTGCAACGCACTGAAACTGTCAGATCTCATGTTGGTTGGCTTCCATTGAAGTGGTACCCATCAATTGATATGGAGTAAGGTTCAATTTTAAAAAACATAAACTACCGAAACATGTACTTACTGCCTTTTCTATATAGCTCGTAGAGCCGAATCACACCATTAGGTAAGCCTTACAAAAGCATGTACGTCAAGATTATGTAATTGATCTTATTACTTACTTGACGGAATGTAGAAAATGCAACAACAATCCAAAATTCTGGAGTTCGTTTATTCAACTATTGTAGTATGTGCTTTACTTACCGTATGTAATCTCCGTGTTTTTCTTAGAGTATGTCTTTAGTGCTGAACTCCTTCATTTCCTCCCGTTTTGAAGAAAAACACAAAGGGGGAATATTAGATGGTCTCTGCATGATTGGCCATCAACATAACGGTTATATTACTGCTTCCAGTACTTATAATTCAACTAGCCAATTGCAAACAACAAACCTTTCTTTGACACACCAAATGATTTGCACGATCTTAGAGTGATTTTGGGTCACATTCCTAAACCAGTTATGAGTAACTCGAGCTTCCAAGTCTCCTAGAACGAGTTTTAAAAAGGATTCAAGCAGATGATGGAAGGCAGGAAGTTAAAAAGTTAATGGATTACTTTACTACAAAGTGAGTGAAAAGTAGAGTAGAGTAATTTCCCACAATGGGTAGAATTAACACAACCTTTAAACCTGTTTTCTCACTGTTGAACTCATTCTTAAATACAGTTAACTAACCAGTAATTAGTATAGATCAAAGTAATACAGTTTAAGCTAAGCACCCCGGTATTTTGTAATCCAAAAATCATCCGAGGACAAGACAAGTATTATCGATTTATTTGAATCAGCATGGAGAGTAATCAGTGAATCACGTTGGAAGAAGAAAAGATGCAAGGCTGTGCATGCTTGTTTGGGTTATCTAAGCAGTTTGATAATGGTTTCTTTTTCTAACAAAGAGACACAGATCTCTGCTACACTTACGATTCTTTCATTGAAAGTTAACTTATAAAACTTATTTATTAAGACAAAATCATATATATAGAGTGACGATCTGAATTTGTAGAGTTAATGATCATGCAGCGATACCTTGTTGTTTCTTCCATTTTCTAAATCTTTTCTTCAATTCACCAGGGCTATGTTGGAAAGGATTCAACTTCTTATCCCACTTCATCTTCTCGTAATCGTCACCATAAGCTTCGTACAAATCTTTGAGCCATTCCACTTCACGGTCGCTTTGTTTTCTCTCCTTGACCACTTTGTTAGCAGCCATAGCTTCCAACTGTCTGACAACTTCCGTCTTCGGTTTCTCCTCTTCTTCTTCTTCAACAGCTTTGGCTTTCTTGGTACCGTAGATAACCTTCACAACAGCGTTGTTTTCATCTCTCACTATCTTGGCTGTTCCTTCTAGAATGTTGGCGGGATCGTATGGATCGAAATCAGAACCTTCTTCTTCTTCTTCTTCTTCTTCTTCTTCTTCTTCTTCTTCTTCTTCTTCTTCTTCTTCTTCTTCTTCTTCTTTTCTGATTTCAACTAGTTCTTCATCTGTCTTTGGCTTGAAGATCTCTATTGGTTTTTCAACACCACCGGTCTGCTTCCCAAGCCTCACTTTCAACCCCAATTTTGCATAGTTTTGCGACAACGTCAAGTTCTTGTCCCAGTTGGCGGCAATGATTGGATTCGAAGCGATGTTGATCTTTCTCTGTTTATCCTTGTGTCTTCTCGTGGCCTTCTTGACCGACGATCTGTTCATCTTTCTCTTTCTGACGGACACCATTATGAAAAGTGTAGATGTGTATATATATATATATGTGTTGTTATGGATAATCTAAAAGAGATAATAAGAAGTCTAATTCGATAGATGAAATAAAATAAAATAAAATAAAATAAAATAAAAAAAAAAAAAAAGGAAAAAAAAAAAAAAAAAAAACCCGTGCATTCAGCGACGATCGACGCGTCTGCCAAAACACCAAGAGCGGCGCCGGCGATGTGCCATTTCAATTTTTTTTTTTGCTTTAAATTTGACGTCTCTGAGGGTTTTGCCGGCTCAATTCGTTTCGTCTGCAATTTGGTTTGAAGTGCCATTGAACGAGAGTCCCACACGTTTTGCCTATATATTTATGATATTCGGTTTGTAATTGAACGTTTCCGGTCAAAAATTCAACAATTAACAGTCTAAAGACAAGACACGGAAAGAAAAAGGAGTAAGAGCAAGCGCATAGAAGCTTAACAAAGATAAGAAAGATTACAAGATGTCGACTGAAAACAAAGAAACAGACCCAATTGATACTTCCAACACTGAAGTGACGGAAGAAAGTGAAGTTGCTACCAGTGAAGATGCTGGCACTCATAAGCTTGCCCCATTCCAACCATCGAACCAACCGGAGATAGATTCTAGATCCGTCTACGTTGGTAACGTTGATTACTCGACCGTTCCTAACGATTTGAAAGCTTTCTTCAACGATTGTGGAACGGTGAATCGTATTACGATTATATACGATAGACTCACCGGTCGTCCAAAAGGTTACGCATACGTTGAATTCGAGGAATTGAGTGCTGTGGAAGAAGCGATCAAGTTGAATGCTACGGAATTCAAGGGAAGAGCATTGACAGTCGTCCAGAAGAGAACCAATTATCCTGGTCTTGGTAGAGGTAGTGGAAGAGGCAGGAGAAGAGGAAGAGGTAGAGGTAGAGGCTCGTTCAGAGGAAGAGGTGGACGTGGTGGCAGAGGTGGATTTAGAGATAGGGCCGTTTCAAGTGGCGAAACAGAGGAGGATAAGGCCGAAGAAGCCGCTGAATCTGCTGGTGCTGCTGAAGAGACTATTGAACCAGTTTCCGTTGTAGCTGAGACTGTTGAAGTTTCGGAATCTGCTTCCACTGAGTAGATGGAAGAGAACTAGTTTGAAATTTGTCTTAGAAACAAATCCTATGATTGTTTTGATTGTTTTTTTTGTTTTGTTTATTTTTTAAAAAATATGATGTTTTGTACAGCATGTGCTCTTTTTTTCATTTTATTTTTGTCATTTTTCTAGTTATTTTTATTTTTGATGAAGTCAATGTCTTTGCGTTTATTTTGCTGTGCTTTTTTTTCTTACCTTTTTTTTTGTTTTTGGCCTTTCTCTAATTGTTCAATTTTTTCATCTAATGCGTGTTTTGTATTTTGTGTTATTCTTTTTATTGTGATGACTTATTTTTCATGTTAGTTTCTTCATCATCTTACTCAGTCTTATGATGAAGGTGTAGTGTTATTTTACTTTCTATGTACGAATCTCATTGAAGCTGTTCTCTTTCTTATGACGTTTGGAAATGTACATTCGTTGTAAATAGGTAGTACATATATATTAATTAGTTTCTGCAGCTTCATGAAAGGAAGAAGAAGAAATTAGTAGTGATAATAATAATAATAATAAATAGAAGGCAAGAAAAGAGGAAAAAAAACAGACACACACGGGCATATGCAAAGGTACATATACTTCATGCAAGGTCATAACCATTTTAGAATACCCAAACCCAAAAGAACAAAAAGAACACTATACCGAAGAACAGCAACCACACTTTCCAACTGATACCCGTCTTATCGGCCATAATCACCATCCTCTTAAAATTTCCCTTGACGTTATTCAATGTACTTTCCATATCTCCACCTAACCCGTTCAAATTCAATTTAGATTTGTTGATCTCATCCCCCATCTTAACGGATAAATTCTTCAAAGCTGCAATTTTGGACCCCATCACAGAGACGATTTCATCGTTCTGCGATTCTAACTGTGATAAAAGTGAGGCGTTGTAATCTTTTTTCTGTGAGTTTGGCGTGTCGTACGGTGAAGATGAGCGTGCAAAATTCGCACTGTCGTTGAACAAGTTGTTTCTAGGTTGCTGTCCGTTGGAAGACAACGACGTTGACGAGTTTGCCGAGGAGATCGTTGGCTGTTGGTAGAAAGAAGGGTTCGAGCGTATTGGCGACTGGGAAGCAGAGACCGACTGTTGCTGTGATGTGGAGAATAGTGACGTTCTGCCTTCCCTTTGGTGCACTTTGGAAGAGTATCGACTGTTGCAAATGGATGATATGTTAGTATATATATATGTATATATTTTTCACCCTTCGGAGTAAATGAATGTAACGTACCTAGAACTCATTGGGATAGAAAATGTACAGATAAGATGCAACTGTAGCAATAAACACGGTAATTCTAAAGCTTTATCGACAAGAATTGGGCTGATACGGCAAAGAATCAGACGAATCTGTCAAAGACAAAGACAAATACAAAGAGAATACGGGTGGAACACAAACCGTTGGAAAGATGCAACGTTAACAACTAACAGCTAGTGAGATCAGCCACAACGTTTGCCAGCCAGAAGAAGGCGCGGCTGGCGTCGGTGTTTGCATCGATCGACGCGCGACGCTTTCGAGTTTCGAGCCGACGGTTTTTGCTGGCAGTTTTTGTGTCGTGGGCTATTTGCATAGAGTCTCTTTTATGTCTTTTTTGTCTTTTTTTGTCTTTTGACCATTGCTGTTTTCCCGTTGGTGGTCTAGCACGTTATACACATCGAGCATGAACTTAAGACTGCAATTAAACCAGGGGCTGAATATGGCCATGGTGCTTGCAAGTGCCTTTGCCTTCTGGAAGTTCCTTTCGGTGTTGGCGATGTCCAACTCTCCAATCGTGGTTGTGCTTTCAGGTTCCATGGAACCGGCTTTCCAAAGAGGTGACATCTTGTTCTTATGGAACAGAGAAGAATATTTGAACGTGGGTGACGTCGTGGTTTACAAGATTCAAGACAAGGAAATTCCAATTGTGCACAGAGTAGTCAGAGAGCACCGCGTTCTCGAAGAAGAGAAGCCAAAGAGTCCCAAGAAGTACAACAATCTCAAGAAGATCAAGTTACCAGCGCCTAAAGTGGTCAAGAGACAGAAATTGTTGACTAAAGGTGATAACAATGAGAGAGATGACCTGCCATTGTACGCTTATGGTCAACAGTACCTCGATAGAGACAAAGATATACTAGGTAGTGTCAAGGGATACCTGCCTAAAGTTGGTTACGTGACGATCTTGATCACAGAAAACGTGTACTTCAAGTATGTCATGATTGGTTTGCTAGCACTTTCTGCTTTGATTCAGGATGAATAGTTTAGATGTATTTACGAAACTCTTTTTCTATTGTGTTTTTTTGGTTTTATGTAAAAAATGAAAAAAAAAAAAATTAAAATTTATAATATTGAAGTTAATAAGCTAGCTTAATCAATTATAACTAACGTACATTTTCTCTATTTTTTTAGTATTATTACATATCTTAGATCGACCCATATCCCAACGTCGTTAGTCTCTTTTTGTTACCAGTGGCTGATTCAACGCTTTCCAATTTTCTTTTCTTGCCAACGACAGGTTCTTTGGTGATCATCAGTTTATAAATCAATTTCAAATCGAAGTCACTCACTTCCTTTTCAATTTGAGAATTTTTGAGATCTCTGACTTTCGACTTGAATGAGCTGAACTTCTCATGGTTATCATCGACAACAGCAGAAACTTTCGCTTCCTTGGGTGGTAACTCAATGTTCTCACTAACCAATGCCGATTTAACCAAATCCCTCTTAGATAACAACACCTGGTTCTCTGAATCGATCAAATCCCAAAAGAAGTCAATCGCTGAGGATCCTTTATGTCCACAAAGTTCAATAAACCGATCATCATCTTTTAAAAAGGGGAGCAATTGGTACCAATTCAATTCGGCGCTGATTTGTAAATCACCCTTGGCACCAGACCGCACTTCATGTAACAAAACTTTGAATGCATCTCTCGCTTTCCGATCTGCTCGGTGGTTGAGTTTCATGTTTGCCTTCACCTGCAAGTCAAACTCCAATTCTAAGTCGTGTATTATAGCGTCATACACCGTTAGGATATCCAATGGGTTCAAGTTTGGGTAATGTTCGGAAACTTTGATGGTTTGTAAGACTTTTTCAAATTCGGATGTTAAAGTGATCACTTTCTTCAATTCGGTCTCTAATCTCGTTAGCTCCTCTTTTCGAAGTTGCTTTAAATTTGATTCGTGTTCAGCCTTCAACTTTCTCACGTACTCTTCAAAAAATTCTTTCTTCAATTTGGATCCCACTAACGAATACACGGGTTCATCGACAATCAACTTGGATGCAACTTTCCACGTCGAGTAATATTTTATGTCGTATTTGTCCAGCACTTCAAAAAATTTAACTTTATATATTTCTTTTGAATTCTCAACTTCTTTAAACTCTTTTTCAGCTTTTTGGATCAAGTAGATCTCAAACAATTGTTTTCTCAACAAGGAATCAGCCACAGACCAATACCTCGGATCTTTGATAAATGCTTCCATTATCTTGTTGAAAGACCAAGTAGAGTCCACTTCGTTTTCTGCTAACATTGCCATAAATTCTGCCCCATCATTTTCAGGGTTTGAATCGTGATCAACTTCCATGGACTCTGCAGAAGGTTCATTTGGTTTCTCGATGGCTTTTTGTTCAGCAATAATCTTTGCAAAATCAATCAAATTATTTCCTGGATAATTTTCAGCCTTGACTTCTTCTTCTTCATTGTTCATCAGCACATCATGATCTTTTTCATCAGTCTGGTCGAAATCAACGTCCTCTTCGTCGTTCACTTTACTTCTACTGATCCGTTGTGCCTCCTGATCACCTTCCACAGTTGACGCCTTGCTCTGCTCCAATCTTTCAAACTCAGCCTTTTGCTCATCAGTTAGCAAATTTTTCACTTCATCGGGTAACTCCCACACCGATTCTCCCGTTGATTCATTGTAATAATAATCACTTCCTTCGTCAGTGGTGAATTTAACCCAGCCAGTCTGTTGTAAAGCAGATTCGATGCCTAGCACATCAAAATCCTTTGGCTTCTCCCACTGTGTCTTCTCTAGCTCTGCATTGTAATAATAGATGTTTCCATCGTCGTCAGCCAGTTGCTCCCAAGGCATATCGACAGCTGATAATCTCTTGTAATTATAGTATGTCAAACAGCCAGTCCAAACCAAAAGACCCACACATGCTCACATCATACATGAATGAATACCTTAACGATTAACCGACCGTTGGAATCGACGCAGTCGCAGAGGTCGTGTCCCACCAGAACCGACGCCCACCTCGCCAGCCAGCCTGCTCGGTTTCTTTCTGAGTGCGTGCGTGTGCTCTGGTCAAGTTGACTTTGACTGAACGGTGGGTGGAAAGGACCCTTGGCTGGACTCTTGTGTTTGGGTACGAGAACCGGGTTCGATCGGATTAAACTATACGTACAATGGTAAGTTTCTGGATGATGGATCGATATGCTGAGTTCTGGACCCATTGGGGTTCTAGGGCGTAGGGTACAAGACCGTTGATTTGGAGGGACTGCTTGGATGTATATCAGACACTCAATCTGTCTATGCATCACAAACAAATTGTGGTGATGGAATTTGTACCCAAAGGTAAAAAGCTGTCGTTTAACTACTGACTACTAACACTTCAATTTTTATTCATTAGTCGCAATCACTAAAACCTTACTTGACAGCAGTGAGACACTCGTTGAACGCCGCTCTATGCTTAGAGAACTTCTCTTCGCAAATAGTGGAAAGACACAACTATCCAGAAATAGAGAACAAGAAAACCGTGGAAGTGTTATTGAACGAAATGATGATCTCAAGAAACGAAAACGAAAGGGTGTTGATCGAGCCAAGTATCAATTCCGTTAGAGTGTCCATCAAGATCAAGCAAAGTGACGAGATTGAAAGTATCTTGGTGGACAAGTTCACCAGATTCTTAACTAAAAGAGCAGAGAACTTTTTGATTTTAAGAAGAGTGCCTATTGAAGGCTACGACATTTCTTTCTTATTGACGAACTATCACAATGAAGTGATGATGAAGAATAAATTGGTTGATTTCATCATTGAATTCATGGAAGATGTGGATAAAGAAATCAGTGAGATGAAGTTGTTCTTGAATGCCAGAGCTAGATTTGTTGCTGAAGCTTATTTGAGTGTCTTTGATTAAAGGAGATACCGAATTGAATCTAAGTACGACGTCTTTGAATGTCGAATTGTATTTATCCCCTCTTCTTTTAGAATAGTTTTTGATCTTTCTCCTTTTTTTTTGTCACATTTTATCTGAGCCCATTGATTATGTTTTGTTTCGGAAAGGTGAACTTCCCACATGCTAAACATTAATTCGTTCAGAAAATCGCTCTTTTGTGTTTTCATTGTTCTTATTATTTGTCTTTTGTAGTTATCAATATTTTTACGAAATATTTACTTAAAGCTTTGTATCGTACAAACGCGGCCGTCTCTTTTGGAGTAACTGCAATTCCGGATCCTAATCTATCCAAAAAAATGTAAATAGATATACAGAAGCACAATATATCTGGGTCCTGGGAGTTTCCAAGGGACTAGAGAAAATTGATGTCCAAAGAATTTGAGTTCCGCAGTCGCTGTGTTCACTGTTTCACTCTGTATATTTTCATACCAGCTAATAAACAATTCATCCCTTATGTTAAATAAAATGATCGCAGAATCGTACCCATCTTTTTTCCAACATAATGAGTCTATGGGTTTTTTATTCTGCAGCCAGTTGAATGACTTGGATGCGTTAGAAGTGATCTTTTTAATTTTTTCATTTCCAGTTTCTTTCAATTAGAAAAGTATAGCAAGTCGCTAGTCTATAGTCTATAGTCTCCCATTAAACAGACAAAATCCATCACTTTCGCAAATGCAAGAGATAGCGAAGGTAGCCTACCCAACCGGACAGTCATCGTCTTATGTTAAGCCATTGAAGAAATTGATTAACTACTCCTGATGAATTGTAATTATAGACCCTACCTAGCTGGCAGACTAAAGAAAAACTCTTAACAGAGCTTTTGAAAAACCAATCTTATCAACGGAATGGACTAGACCATCAACTTCAACAAGACTGACTATAATTTTCGTTGAGAAACTTCTCGCTTAGAGATAAACACCTTATTCTTCTAGTAAGGTAGGAAGAAAGTATCAAACAAATTTGTATCTTGTTTCATGTATCAGGGATCTCAATGTATTGGCCTTTAGTCGGTAAAAAGATCCCACAAACTATATCACCCTAAAATTAGCATTGTCTCGGAGAACTTTAGAATAAAAAGGAGCTACTATGTATTTGCGTAATTGAATATAACAGATCATATACCCTATGTTGAATTTGAATATCTTAATTTAAATCTCCCTGGTTTCCACTTACCGTTGCCAAGACCAAGAAACATACGACTACATTGCTTTCAGGAACAGTGAGGAATAGTGTCATCAATGCTAGTGTTCCCTTCTTGGCGCTGTGCTTTAATACACTTAGGAGTTCAACGGTTAGGCAATGTATAGAACGGAATTAATGGCACGTTTTTGGAATCTTTGGAATCTTGCGCATAATCGAAAGCGATAACAATTTGTTTCCAGAATCTCAAAGCGGGTTTCCCGTTGGGATCTTTAAAGCCAGAAATTTTGCTCATTATTAGAGCTGTAACGTACAGTCCCTACCTTTTTGTTTTTCCCTTCAATATTCCTATCGATAGATAAGAAATCATACTGGAACATCATAATTTATATTTTTAAAGGGATTCAAAAATCAGTAAGGTGGCTCAAAGAGCAACACATAAGAAAGAAGAAAAGAGAACAACAGCAAGACTTTGGGGCTAGCGGGACGCTTATTTCTTAAAATCTTCTAAATGTCAATAACTTAACCACGCTTCTCTTCCCATTCCCCATCCAACACGTCCGTTCAGCCACTTGTAAAATAAGACCTTTTATGTTGGAAAACCAGAATTGATTTGAAGGAAGATTGTGATGTTGCCGTACAAAATTTGAAACCACTATTGAAAGTTTGGAAGCCATATCTGAAGTGTGCATTGTTAAATTGTGCATTAGCTATTGTTTTATCGGCTGAATACGTTTTTTGGCATATATATATATATCAATTTTGTCGCAAAATACTGTCTTTGTTACGTAAAAACTGCTGTTTGCCTTGTTTCTGGAGAAACTGCTTTTGTGTTTAGTAGCAATCATTTTTCCATTCAACTTACTGTCTATCCAAAAAATTGACATTATGTTTAAGAATTATCGTTGTCAATATATTAATATAAAGAGAAAATCAGTTCTAACTTGTAAAGATATTTGATGAGGCAAAGAGTCGAAACTTCGGTAAAAAACTAATTCATTGGTAAAAAATTCAGTTTTCTAAACAAAAGGATTATTCTTAGAGGAGAAGAGCCGCACTCTTACGTAACTGAGCCGTTCAATAGAGGAAAGTCAGTATACTATATTATATATATATATACGAAAATAAATTTTGATGTGCCTGCTGAGTATGTCCGCTCCAACTTGAACACCAGTCTACTAGCGGATGATATAAATTTTAATCCTATTGTTCCATCAAAATATGACGGGAGGCCATCGATATACATGCTGGTACTAGAAAAAATATGCATGGCTGTAAAATTAACTGCTGCGTGAACAGGAAGAGATGAGAACTAGACCGGGGAACGGAGAAGCCATCTCGAGGCTGACAGCTTGGGCATCGGGCGGGAATCCTTTACCGCTTTGACATTACCTAAGAACTTCCTGACCTGATCTCTACTGGATGGATCGTAACAGTTGAGATCGGGCGATTGACACCATGGCCAGTGATACCAGCATCTCCAGTTTTTCAGGGATTCCAAGAATGGATAATTGCCTAATTGTTCACAATTTATCGACTATTGAACATTTGCGCTAAGACATATGTATAGATAGGGTTCACCTTAATGTTATCATCCTCCTATTGCCGGCCGTTAATTTGTATAGGTTTTCTTGATACGCTTTATCAATTACGTAGTGCACGTATATCCCTTACTCCTTTTTAGCCCACGCAACTTATGGTATAAATATCTCACAATGTCCCCCACCTTTTTCTTAAGGTTGATTCGTTTTCGATTCGTCTTTTCTGATAACCACTAACCGAACAGTTCTATACACATCATTCAGTATGGTTTCTGCTGTTACATCAAGACTATCGGCCATTAGAAGCGGTCAATCAACCATCAGAGAAATTGATGCCCGTGATGCAGTTAACGATGAAAACTTGCTAGCTGAGATCGGTTACAAGCAAGAGTTGAAGAGAAGTTTTAAGACTTATGAAGTGTTCGGTATCTCATACTCGATTATGGGTATTTTGCCAGGTATTGCTTCCATGGCTGGTACTGGTTTAGCGGGTAAGCAATCTAACCACATTCCTTTCAAAAAAGCGGACATTGCAGTTATTCACCGGTGAGAAGGAAAGCTTGTTTCGGCTCATCCCATCAATCCACACGTCGTTTCTTAATTGCCTCGAGGCAGGCCAAGAGATTGTTGCCAAGAAATCTGTTATTGCAGCGACCGTTTCGTAATTTTTTTTTGCAAGGTTCGAATGAGGAAGTGCCGATGAGCCGTAGAGCCCCGATCGGATATTAGAATTCTGCTTCTGTTTTTCATTAGATGACTCTTATCATATACTAACATATAAATTATAATTACAGCTGGTCCTGGTGGATTTGTGTGGTCGTGGGTTATTGCCTCTTGTTTGATTATGTGTATCGCTTTGTCGTTGTCTGAATTGGCTTCTGCTATCCCAACCTCTGGTGGTTTGTATTATTGGACTCACTACTATTCTCCCGAAAACCTTAGAGTTCCTTTGTCTTTTGTTATCGGTCTTTCCAACTCTATGGCCTTATGTGCTGGTGTTGTGTCGGTTGCCTACGGTAATGCTGAAGAAATCTTAGCTGCTGTCTATATTCAACAAGATGGTAACTTTGAAATTACAAATGGTAAGACTTATGGTATCTTTGCTGCATGTGTGGTGAGTCAAGCTTTCTGTACCTGTTTAAGCTCTAAGAACAGTGCTAGATTGCAAACCGTCTCCGGTGTTTTAAACACCATCTTGTTCTCAATCTTTTTCATTGCTTTACCTATCGGTACCATTAGAAATAGAGGTGAGTTTAACGGCCGTGGATTCATTTTCGGCGAAGTTGACTGTTTCAGTGACTGGAACAAGGGCTGGCAATTTATGTTGTCGATGATGGCTGCTGTTTGGACCATTGGTGCCTTTGATTCGTGTATCCACTGCTCTGAAGAGTGTGAAAATGCAACCGTTGGTGTTCCCCTAGGGATCATAACATCTGTTTCCACCGTTGCTATTGTCTGTTGGTTCTGTGTCATCTGTTTAGTCGCTTGTATGAACCCTGATGTTGGTGAAGTTTTAGATTCAGCTACCGGCTTCCCATTTGCACAAATTATTTACGATTCCTTAGGAAAACAGTGGGCAATTGCCATTATGTCTATTACTGCTGTTTGCCAATGGTTATGTGCCGCCTCCATTTTGACAGCTTTGTCCAGACAAGTTTGGGCATTTGCTAGAGATAATGGTTTACCATTCCATAGCTTTGTTAAAGTTGTTGACAAGAGAACGAAAGCACCATTGAGAGCCGTTGTTTTTGCTGCAATTGTCGCTTTAATGTTAGGTTGTTTATGTTTGGCAGGTTCTGCTGCTGCCACTGCTTTGTTCAGTTTGACCGTCAGTGGTAACTACATTTCGTGGTGTACACCAATCTTTTTGAGATTGACAAGTGGTAGAAAGAGATTTAGACCAGGTAAGTTCTACATGGGCGATTTCTGGTCATATACAATTGGTTGGACGGGTATCATTTGGGGTGCTTTTGTCTTGATAATGTGTATGTTCCCATCTAACAAAGTCGTCGAAAAGGACACTATGAACTACACTGTCGTTATCTCATGTGGCTGCTGGATTCTATCTATCGTGTACTTCTTTGTTTACAAATACAAGTTTTACCACGGTCCAGCCTCTAACTTGTCACCAGAAGATGTTCTGGAGGCTGAAGCAAACGAGGTTGTTGTCAGCGAATCCTCCGATGGATTTGATAAGAAAGTTTGATTTTGATTGATACGATTTGTTTTATTCTAGATTGTGCCCAGTACTTTGTATTTTGTTCTCTTTCATTTATTTACGAAAATTTCCCTTTTTATTTATTCCCATAGCAGTTTTAATACACTCAATGTTTTAGATTAATATTTGGTTATGTAATTTGTATTTTTAAGTTAAAAGAGATCTTTAATAATGCCAATTCAATAAAAAAATTCAAAAGCTACGTAACGGTAAAATAAGGGAAAGAGTGTTGGATGAGCTGACTCTACGAAGAAATTTTTCTTCTTTTTTTAAGAAACTATGGACAGTTCAACCGATAAAATTTATCTCAAACGAATTAAAAAAGAGGAAGTTCTTAAGTATCTTACGATTAACAGACTTTGAGACCCTTCATTCATACAATGTGTTAGCGGGTAATGTTCAATGGTACTTGCTCTATCATCGAACAAGAAGTGTAAGATGAAAAATAAAAGAAAACCGTTAAAAAACCACTATTGACTGGTGATCGGTACTTTTCATCTGCATGCAATTCAGCCATGAACCCGCTTATCCGCACCCCTTCTTACCGTCACTTATAGGCAATGGTCAATGACTTGTATAACCTTCTGGACAATATCCGATATTTTGCTGTCACTTTTCACCGACCACTAAGACCGATTTTCAGGGAAAAGATTTTGGGTTTACCAATTTGCTAGCTAGAATCTTGACACCGTTGACATTTCACTCGTGTCAAAGATCAAGAATAAAATAAAAGTTGATTATATTTAATGAATCTATGCATCAGCCATCCAGAAGTATAAGCGTACGAATTAACATATCACAAGCCGATCGCAAATCCCGCCGGTAAAAGATGCTCAACACCTCACAGCCGTGAAACCGCAAACACCTAGCGGGTAATTTAAGCATGTCGCATCTCCGATGCTCTGTTAAGAGATCGCCTCAGGCGAATTGTTCCTCTACAGGCACAATTGTGCGAACGGGCCGGTGCCGTTCGAAAACGAAAACAAAGCCGTAGCCAACCCGCTAAGAGACTTCTGTGGATTGTTATTGATGGCACAACTTACAAGGAAGCATCGCATCCCCTTTTCAGATTTAGGGGCCAAATATAGCATCCTTAAAGTGAATCCCCTGATAAAAACTTGGAAAATCCAAAAAGATGGATGAATTCACCCTAAGACAAAACGACTTGAACAAAAGGTTGGAGGGCAAATCTGATAATTAATAATGGTTGTAAGAAAAAGACAGCAAACAACACAATCTTAATGAAGATGGTAGCAACTTAGATGATTCAGTATTGTATGGTTTTTTAAAAAGCATGTACCCTACTAGTAGAATTTCGATTGGTAGCCATATTTAGTACTTATGCGGGTTGGTCATTTAATTGGTCTCAAGAACGGAGATATTGCTTTGTGTGACTGAAAACGAGATCCAGAATTTGTCCTGTAGCTGCCCAAAGTTCAAATATAAGGTGTCAAAGAATAGGAAAACATAAGTACCAGTCTATGATTGACCACAAGATGTGTTCCACGAGCCTGCTTCCTTTCATTAGCGATTCAAGGAATATTTTGAGACATTTTTCAATAGTTAAATCGAAAATATTGTTATCACACATACTTGAGATACTATTTCAACATAAACAAATCAGAGCATACTTCTGATCACCAGATATGTATTGAAAGTAGGAATACCGAATCTTTCTGTCAAAACACAGAATGGAGCACTCATATTGCAACCAATGGATAGCTTAATACCGTGACCAATTGTCAACGCTCCATGAACTCTATAGTTTTCACATAAATTATCAAGTAACCAAAAGCATTATAACGAGTTTTGGTTTAGGTTAGGAATTGAAGCGTTCTGAGTTTGATGATTTTTGACACTGTATTTGGAATCAGAGTAGAGTTAGCTCAGGCTGCTTGGTTATGTTTCAAGAGGCCCTATTGAAATAAATTTAATTCAATACAATCACAGTTAATATTGAGCTGAGCTATAGTCAATCGAATCGAAGTTTTGCTTTGCAAAGAAAACAGATTTGGAAATCAAAACTAATTTACGATTTATCTACCTTTGGATAATCTCTTTTGAGATATCTGAATCCTTTCAGAAGAAGAAGAACTGAAACGAAGAGAATAAGAATGAATTTTCGCAAATATTCTAAATACATCAATGTTGTGAATATTAAAGTCATGTAAATACCACAGATCTGAATATATTGAAACGAGCTTGGCCCACAAATATATTTTGTCTGGCAACTTTAGCTGCTACACCCCATTTCGAAAGCCCAGAAATCTGATTAATAACAAAAATAAAATTTTTGGCACAGAAGTATTTTGCCGAACAACAAGAACTGTTTTCCTTCTCAAATATTGACACACTTAATTTCCTTTTGTTTTGATCTTTTTCTGCAAAATAAACACCAGTGTTGATCGTGTTATTCGACTACTCACAATAGTATAGAATTTTATAGTTACCTAGAATAACTTTGGATTTAGTTATCTAGCGTTGCCTGTGAAACCTCTTGACAACAGTTCTACCAATTTAGTCATGAAACAAACAACGACTTAATCCTTGGTCTTTCAGGAACTCCAGTTACTGACCGATCTATCCTTCAACTTATGATTGAAAAAACTCAAAAGATTGAAAAATTTTTAGTTACTGGGCAGGTCCAGTCTATTTTCTTTTCACATAGTATACAAGGGTAATTGATTACTGTGATTCAAAAAGATAAATAAATATTTTTATTAAAAAGTACATGATAATTAATTCAAGATACAACTGTTGCCCATATCTATACTGGTGGTACCACGTCATTCTTTTTTCCTCTTCTGAAGATCATTCCAAACACCCTACCAACAGGTCTAACAAACCATTTATCGAACCAAGGTGATAATACAAATGCAATTGGGATTCTTATTGGAATGAGAAGCTTAGTCAAAGCATACGAGTTAGCTCCTGCAGTGGCTATCTTGACTTTGTCTTCGAAATTTATTTCCGTACTAGCCACGCTTTTAGTTATGACGTCAAGGCCCTTGGCGACGTACTCTTGAGGAAGTTCGACTGGGATGAAATCAAACTTTAAAAAGAGATACCAGAATCCAAGGAATGGTATTATGGCAGTCAATTCATGAAGTATGACAAAGGAAATACCAAATTGCATAGGACGAAGCATTAGCGACTTAACATATGGCTTCAAGAACCAAGGCGAATTTTTATAGTATTTGTTCTTGATCAATTTTTCCATCTTTGGCTTATCCTCAATCTCTGAAAGTGTTAAACGATGTTCATTATCCTCAAGCTTTGTATCCTTTGATTTGGTTGTTGCTGTATTTTTAGAGGTAGAAGATGGTGTGGAAGGGGTCTTCGATATCTTTGTCTTGGACTTATATATTAGTTGTGCTTGTAGAGACGTGGAGAACAGTCTGGAAGGGTAGTGAATACCTAACCTTGCATTCATCAAACTGGTTCTTAGATGGATCATTGATGTTGGAAGGGATAATGAGGATTGTATACGTATATGATAAGAAGCAACTTGATCGATACCTTAGTTTGTTACAACCTTAAAGATCAAACTACTGATACGACATCCTGGGAAACTGAGGGGAAGACCCCACGATGACATAATCAAACTACTAATGCGCCTCACTCACTAAGCAGGTGTACCGTGTGAGCAATAAGATTGGGAATGGGTAAAGCGGAATATATGGTCGACAAAAATATATAAATAAATAAATAGTTAACAGCTACAGAAAAAGAAACAAGGAGAATAATAAACAGTAATCATGAACAGCACTAAAATTAACGAAAAATCAGAATCCAAGAGAGAAAAAACAGTGAACCAACGAATCCTTCACAATGTTGTGACATCATTCCAATCGTCGCATATCAGAACATCAGTTAACACTGACGCTACTAACATACTCTCCTCTGCACTGGCTTTTCTCTGCCTCTTGAGAACCTCTGTTTAAAGCGACCCATTTAGGTTCGTCTTTGAATAAACGTAAGGCCTTGACGTACATTTTTTCAGTCAAAGTGAATCTGTGATAGCAACCAGCAGGTAGGACCAACAAGTCACCTGGGTATAGCTTTGTTCTGATCCATCTATCTTCGTGGTCACGCACGTCGAAGAAACCTTCTCCGGCTAGAATATATCTGATCTCTTCATCTTCATGTAGATGCTCTTCATAGAACGTTTCGAGTTTCTTCTTTAAAGCATCTGGTCCACCAGGGAAAGTAGATGGAGATAACTCAATTTGATCTCTGTTCTTATACGATCTTTCAACTGCAATTTGGTCAACTTCAGGGATCGTTTCCAAGTGTCTGTAAAAAACTCCAAGAGAGGATAAGTGTGACTCTGGCACAGGTTCACCAGAGTTATGGTCGTAGGTGAAAGGCTGCGTCTTGTCGTTGTCGTGATAGTAGAATTCGGCTTGTGGCATATTGCGGTTCTGACTCTTTCTTATGGTTTTCTGGACCGGAATAGTTATAACAAGTTGTTGAATCAGAATCCAGATTAATTGGTTCTCATCTTGTCTTTTTATTCTTGATTGTTCTCTCCTGCCAAAATTGCCCATGTGCTCATCCACATTTCAATTTTTCGACTCGACAACTGTGGCTGATCGAGGCAGTGAAGGGCCTAGCCGCACCCAACGCCCCCGATTAGGAGAAGTCACATTTTTACTACATACAGAACAAATAGTGAATTGGTAATCAAATTTAGTGGTACAAAGTTAAAATACATAATACAGTATATATATGAGTAAAAAGGAGAAAATAATAATAAAAAAACACACTAATATATAGCGTAACATGGATACACTACTATACACCGACACCGACACCGATACCGATACCGACAACTGCATAAATTAGTACATATGAAGAATGTAAACAATCTAAATCATTTAACTAATTGTTGCAACATCACCATTAATTTAGTGGCTTCAACAGCTTGTATAGAAATCTCTTGAGGCAAATTTGGAGTCATTAAAGCACCTAATATCGACTCATCAGCGGGGAAAAGTTTCGGAGTCAGATTCAATTCCACCAAGTCCCTTCTGGAGGATTCGTTTGGCGTTGCGTAGTCAATCGCAGTCTTCAACAAGTTGTTGACCAACTCCAAACATTTTCCAGAAATGTGAACGTACATAATCTTGTTCTCGTAGTTGGTTTTCGCATAGATAGCAGCAAATATAAATGAGAGCTTTAATAAACCACATCCAATCAGTTCTGGTGATACAATTAATTTCAGTGCGATATTGGTCTCAAATTGATTCTCGGCAATAAAGTCAGACAATATCAAACAACTTAGTAATGATTGCAACGAACTTGGTAACTTGTCGTGAAATGGATCAATTCCCAGGTGTAGTTGATCTAACGGAATAATTGATATCAAATGCCCAAAGATTTTCGTCAGTAATGTCCCGCTCTTCAGATCATCAGAACCTAGATACAACTTCAATAAATGCGTGATCTCTTCATTTTTTTCTTCTGTAGACAAAATACTTCCAATCAGCTGCTTGTTAGAGTCAGAACCACATAGGATCTTAGAGAATATATCGATTGAATGGATCTGGTATTTATTTAAAGTTGGGTCATGTTTTGGGATGTACAAACCAGCGTTAACTTCTTCTGGTTCCAACTTTATACCAAATGCTAGACATAAAACAATCATCAGAAGAGCCTCCTTAGATGACCGTAGTTCAATGGCATGAGCAATATTCACGAAAATCATTAGAATATCCTTCAAAATACACAACAACTTTCTAGAAAACACAAAAACATCAGGCCTCGTGGCAATGCTGTAAACAAGAGTGAAAATGTAGTCCTGGAATATAGCATGAGAAGCCAAAATGTTGTTATTATAGATGGAAATACCGTCATTAATAAAGGACAGGTTTCTTAGTATCATTGAAATAGTGCTCAATTCTTCTACAAGCATCAGTCTTCTGTTTCTTTGAGTATTTGCATGAATATTCAAGGTAAAACTCTCAGCTTCAGTTTTGCACATATGGAGCAATTCCAAATAAGATGGAATGTTAAAGTGATCAACAGGCCTCTCATCTTCCTTAAAAGTTGAGATAGGGGTCCCATCGGATTCTTCATCCCCACTATCGAAAGATATACTGATGGAGTCCACTGCAATGCTATTATCATCCTCAATCAGATCTCCAATCTCTTTAGAAGTAAACGAATCAATAGTTATAATTTTGTCCCTCCCTTCATTGTACTCACTTTCGTACTTTTCAAATACATCATCAACTCTCGACCTTTTGTAATTGCAGGCATCAACTTCTTCGTAACGGTCTTTCCGCTTTCTGGCATCTAGATCATCCGACATTAGCGAGTTTAGGATTTTCATCGATAAATTGCACATGATGTCTAATAAGTTCATACACTCCTCCAAAGGTATGACTGTATTAGGATCAGTTGAAACAATGAGAAGGACATTCAACGCAACATTTATCTCGGCATCCATATCAGAGGCCAATGACATCGTCAAAGCATTAATGTCAATCCGACCTAGTTCTGGAACGTACAAGAACACTGGTTTCAAATGATCTAACTGTTCACCAGAACTATTCAAAGTTGCAAGATCTATCCCCGTTGGCCTTTCAGAAAGTTTACTGCTTGGAATATAGTTCCGAATGAAATCGGGAGTAAACGCTTTCAAAGAAGCAGAAGGTTCCTCCTTAACAGAAGTAGCAGACTTAGGGGTCTTGATTGATGCCTGAGTATGAGCAGAAACAGGAGTCTTAGCAGCAGCCGCTGGCTGCTGTTGGTGCTTTTTCAGTGGAGCATGCGAATCAGTTTTTGAGGTAGGATCTTGTGGAGTAGTAGAAACGGCTGGTGGAGTTTGATAGGATGCACTTGGTGTTCTTTGCTGAAACTGAGGAGCAGAGGCCGATCCCGTCGAATTAGAAGACTGTCTAGATTGATTTCGCTGCTGAAACTGCTGAGGAGATTGTGCTTGATTCTGAGGAGTTGGTGGAGGCTGCAACTGAGGAGTATGTTGGGCAGGACGCTGTTGGTTACGCTGCTGTAGCTGGACCTGAGCACCCGTCGTAGGCTGTATCGAAGACTGATTTGCCCCCTGAGGCCGCTGAACCTGCTGTTGTTGTCTCATCTGAGCCTCCAGACTCTCTCGTCTAGCCGCCAACTCCTTCATTCCTTCAGGAGTACTTGCGTACTGTTCAAAAGGGAATAAGTCCTTGTGGTACATGGCTACAAATTCCTTGAGCAATTCGTTGTTATCGACTGGAATACCTAACTTACCTGCCACAGCAACAATCTTGCCAGATTTCAAAACATTATTAAAACCTCCTAACTTTGACATCATGAAATAGATCAAAAATAAATTCATCCTCTTTCCACCGATAATTGGATATCTCTCAGCCAACGGAGTCCCGTTACGACTCATAAAATCCTCTAATAACCTTAAAAATTTTTCAACATTCTGAGGGCCAAATTGCTGTTGAAATTGCTGCTGGAACTGCTTTTGTTGCTGGTTTGGTATAGCACCAAAACCTTGCTGTGGACCAGCATTCGGAGATCCTTGAGGTGGTTGCTGCTGCTGCAGTTGCCGTTGCTGAGGCGCAACACTACCAGAGGAATTTGGTGGACCCGGCTGATGCTGATGTTGCGGACGTTGCTGTTGCTGTGGTGGTGGCTGCAGTGGTTGTTGCTGAAGATTATTAAACTGAGATAACATGTTGGAACTATTGATCACGGGACTTGCAGACTGAGCGCCATGCCCATGCATCTGAGAGTTACTCGAACCTTGTGATGTTCGGCGACTCTGGAGAGAGGAATTACCTTGCTGTTTTTGTTGTAGTTGCTGGAAGAGCTGCTGTTGCATCTGCTGGAATGCTTGTTGAGAAGGATCACCTCCTGAAGAATTGTCGACTGGTGACTGGACTTGCTGACCTGGTTGGGGCTGATGCTGCTGATTAGGCTGTCTGTATATTTGCTGCTGAGGCTGCTGTTGTTGCTGCTGCTGCTGCTGCTGTTGAATCTGCTGTTGCTGGGTTTGTTGACGTTGCTGCTGTAACATTGGCTGCCTAAACATTTGCTGCTGGGACTGTTGTTGCTGTTGAATGAATTGCCTTTGATTATCCATCATCTGTTGCTGTGCCATGGTTCTAGCTTGTTGCTGGAGTTGAGGCTGGTTAAGAGAAGAATTGCCATCTGTCAAATTTTCAGAAGCGCTATGTGTGCTATGCGGAGTTGCAACGCTCGCAGCATATGGACTCGGAGCAATATTCGTTTGTTGCTGTTGCTGCTGTCTTTTTATTTGCTCCATTATCGCAGATGGATTTGGTGCAGCAGCCGCTGCAGCAACGTTGTTATTAGCAAAATTCTCAAAGACCGGAGCGGAGAAAGATTCGAAAGAACTTTGTTGAGCATTATGTTGTTGATTGTTGATCGCTGCCTGTCGATCATTTTGCGTGGCTGTTAAAGGAATTATATCATCTCCAGGACCCATTCCAGCATTGAAAAAATCGACTGAAGAATCACTCCTTTCATTCTGAAGAGGAGCAGGCTGTTGACCAGGAGGGAGTGCTGAAAACGATGACCCGGACTCAGGAAACGTTAGAAACGCTAGGTCATCGTCCGCTGCACCACCTATGTGTTCATTGAGCCAGTATTGATCGTTACTCATCTGAAATCTCAACTATCTCAAAACAGAGAGCTCAAATTTAAGGAGCGAGGCAAGACAAGAAGACTCGAATAAAACAAAAGATCAGATAAAGACTAGTATATACTTACTCTTGGAAGTGACGCCAGGCACCCGTTGATATGGTGGATGGGCTGGCGCGAGCTACTGAACACAATCATGTTCTGGCAGACACGAGTTCAAAAGTACCTGTTACCCGGACTTAAGCTCTGTGCTACTACTACAAGAACTGTGTGTAGACTGGTTGTATATGATAAGTTGATAAATTTAGATCACGACGTTTTTACTTGATAGCCTGGTAGCACAGTAATAAGGCTTTCGTTCCGAGTTGAATAAGTGGCGCAATTGAGTGAATAACAAGTCTCAAATGTGTGGTGCAACTCACAGTAAATACTTTGATTCTAGATAAAGAAGGAAGACTATATAAACTGATATATAGGAAAGAAAAAGTAAATGATTGTATTCAACAGAAATAGATAGGTTTGTACCTATACATACATCCATGAAGAGCGTATTTCATCTCAATAAGTAATAATTCACCAAAACTTATACCACTTCTTGTCGAAGCTCTTTTGTAACTTTCTATAATGTTCATATTCATCCCAACATGATCTGTCACCGAAGTTACATCCAGCCATATTCACAACAAAGTCTCTATCATTCGGATTGTAGAAGTATTGAGGATCATCTTTCTGTTCTGCGCAGGCGCCAGGAGGGAAACTGTTAATGGCCCGTAGAGGCACAAAACCTGTTCTTTCTCTAATCCAGGGTTGGTTCTTATACAGGTTTTCTAGGCAATCTTGTTCCTTATGCTCCCAAGACATATGCATTTGTTCGTACATTGCTGGATCCCACCACATATCCAAAAGCATTTCTGACCATTCAGATCTTCGTAAAAGGAATGAACCGAGATTGAAACCTCCACAATCTTGTGCCAGAATCAAGTCAACAGGTGAGTGTTCGATGTCAACATATGGAGAGTCAACAGGAAGATCTAAAGGATTCAGATGGCCCAAGTTTCTGTAAACTTTCTTCTCTAGATCTTCAAACAAATACTCCTCCAATGATACCTGAGGCTCCATTATAAAGGTATGTAGATCCAACCACCAAAACCACTCTGCTTTGGGATATTGTCTCATAGTTTGTTTCAAGATATCTGCCTTTTCCCATCCTTCTCTCCATTCATGAGAATATCTTCTTTTTAACGTGGTGTCCTTGATCGCCAGAGTATAGCCGTGTCTCTGCGCATAGTCTTTCTTGTTCGATATCGATGAACGTTCAACCGACCATTCCTGAGGAGTTTTCCAACGCTGAACACCACCTCCTTCGTTGGCTGCCAATATTATGACGACTTTTGGCTCTTTGAAATGGTAATGTGGGATGAATGGTGCTGATGTGTGGACAGAGAGAATCACCAACGAAATCAAAACAATCAATGTTTTCTTATATTGTGATATTAGAGCAAGATAATATGATGGCATGAGATACTTCTTAATCCCTTGTTTAAATGTTGGAGACGGCTTTAGAGTCTTAGAGTAAAGTTCATCGCTCTCTTTGAGTTCGTCTGCAGAAAGTTTTGATCGACTTGTCATTCTGGTGGGTGACAATTTGAAAATGGTAAACAGTGTTCGCTCAACTTCTGGATATCGTTAACGACACGTCGATAGTCGTTTGTGTCTGTACTATTTCTTCTGTTACTGCAACTATGGCTGTTTATATGTTAGCAACTCTGTGCTATAATTAGCTCAGTGACGTAGTTCTCCCTGGTGCCTGGATCAAAGCTGCAAGCTGGTCGCACACATCCTGTAGCCGAATTGACAGATTCTTACCATTTTGGGCAACATTTTTCGAGGCGGTGCGATCGGTTTCTTATATCTATATATATATATTCCATACATATTATACAGCAATGTGTATTCATATATCATAGCTTCGGTTATATTGTGTGATACCTTAATTCACACATGCTATGTACAGTTATTATTAAATTCATCTCCTGAAAGAATCTGAAAAAATACAGTTAGAATCTAAACTAGGTTCAGTCAGATACAACGCAACAAATCTTCGATCATGTTGTCTTTTATCTCAGCATCGGCATTGCTGCTGGTTTCTTCTTGATCTAAATTGATATCAAATAAAGTTGTTAAATGGGAATGGATATTCTGAGTCAATTTGGCATGCGCAGCATTAGGAGCACCTAATAAACCACCTCCAGCTCCATGCACTGATCGCGAGAACTCTTCTGCTTGGTGGAGCAGTGTGTGAAGTTGTTGCTGGGGCGGTACATTTTGAGGAAAACGTTGAGTGGACTGCTGTTGTGGCTGCTGGGATTTTTCCTCAAATATTTGCGGTCTGCGTTGCTGGTGATGTTGATGTTCTGGATGATGCTGCGGCAACTGGAAGGGTTGCTGCTGGTGTTGATACATTTGTTGCAGTTGATTATGGGTTATGGCGTTAGGATCCAGTGCAAATTGTTCAAACTGTCTCATACTCTCCAATTGGGGAAGTCGATTACTTGATAGCCAGTCAAATGCAAAACACTGCGAACTTAACGGTAGGATTGACGATGATCTGCTGTTGGCGTCATGTGGGTTACACGACTGCTTATCTTCTGTTTGCCGAAGCGAATCTAAGTTGCCTTCGTGAGACTCATAGCTCTGCTCGGATTGTTGCGTATTTATCACTCCAGTAGGAATATGGGCATTCTCGTGGCCCTCGGTGTTCACAGGTAGTACCATATGACCTTCCGAAGGAGTTAGGCTGGGTGACATATTGATATTCCGTTGGAAATTGGGAGAACCATCTGTTTTCTCCGACAAGCACCCTAAGCTTAGTTTCGTCTTCTGAGCGCTATCTCCAACAATACTTTGTTCAGTGCTGTTTGGTGTCATCAGAGCTGGACTCTCGTTTAAAGATTTGGACATATCTGCAGACGTAAAATCAGCGAAATCCTTGACGAACAATTGGTATGGCCGGAAATTGGCTAACTCTTTTTTCTTCGCTTCGAGTTCGTCCTTGGTGTGTTCCATCAACTTTATTTCAATATTTTGTCTCACAGTTTCCTGTATGCCTTCAATTAGTGAATCAGTCGAGGCCTTTGCCAAAACCTTGTCTTCTTTCGGCGATCTTGTATTTTGCTCTGCAATTGCCATGACATCGGTTTCTCTCAGAATGGATCTTAATAACTTTTGAGTGATAGATTTGTCATGAAATGCCTCCATTATAACGTAGTCCATCATTGTAGCGCAGGCCCATTTTTTAGAAATCTTCTTCAAATTTGCAGAGTTCTTCAGAATACACTCAACTGCAACATTCGAAATTGATTCGTCTTTATTCTCTATATGATACAACATAGTGAATGAACTTGTAAACAAAAATTGCAACATAACTATAGGCGATTTCATAACATTGTCATCTTTCGACAAATATTTATCCGCAATCTTGCTTATCATATGGACACAATGAAAAGTAAGTCCCCATGAAGGAAGATGTTGTACTTGTTCTTGCTCAGCTTCGACAGATGATTTCGCACGTTTGAGTAAGTTTAGCCGGTGTATAGTTGTTAACAATACATAGTAATACATGGTCATTACCATACTCTGGTAGCAGTGAGTGCTACTATCATCCAACTTAAATACAAACTCTTTAGGTAGAGTCGACAGCCATTTTGCAAGTAGCAATTCAGAAAGTTGGATATCCGTTATAAAGGTAATTTGTTTTCCAGGTGTCATGTTCGCTCGACTTTTAGTGACAATTTCAATCAATTCTGCAACCTTAACCAGATTGATTAGATAGGCAATATGTAATTGATCAACATCATCGTCCTCAAAAACCTCTTTTGATAGAAAACCAACGTTACAATCAGAACCATTTATCAGGAACGGCCTTCCAAACCACAAACCTAGCGTTCTATCTCTAATATACAAATACCACCAAATCCGTTTGTACATATTTCTTTCATATGTAGGAAGTTCTGGGATTTCTTTGAAAAAGGCGTATGATTGAGCTAACTGGATGGCTAATTTGATCCAGTAATACGAGTTTTGCGAGTTTAGTGCAGGCCGAAAATCGGGTTGGAAACCAAACAAAATAACAGACTGAATCAAATTAATAGGGTCATGCTCAAGAGTTGCATCAAATATCATTTTGGCTCTCTTGTATAAAATGGTGGCTATTTTTAGTTGGTTATGTCTTTGTTCATCATTCCAACCTGGCTCCACTATCTCGGCAGCACCTAGACAGACGATAGCTTGAAGAAGTAACAGCGACGGTGGATTGGTTATATCATGGTATTCTTTGAAAAATCTGCGCTTATGTATTATTAAGTTATTTGGATGTACTTTTGAAAAGTATGCGTTTATATACTTCCAACACAATTTCTCTTCAGGTAAGTTGAAGCAGCCCAGCTGCCTCAGGTTTTCTAGGTCCAGCTCGTCCAGTTCAGTTTCAAATCCCAATACATTCTCATAAAAACTGACTGCTTTTTGGTTAATTAAAGGATATAAAATGGTGCTTCCTGCATAGTAGTTAAGGTTTGGCTTGAGCTTTAGAACCTTTTTAGGATCTAACTTGATAGCATTTAGTTGGATGCTCTGCTTTGTAAAATAGACCAAACTATCAGTTCTTTTTTTTCTCTTGTGTGGTTCACATGTACCGTTGAATTCCTTGCAGTTGGAGCACGGTGCTCCTATTGTATCCACATCACATTTGATCTTTCTCCGGTGACATATCTCACATGCTCGAGCCAACTTTCTCTTCTTCTGATCTGAACTTCTTCTGGCATTAGCTTGTGCTGCCTCCTGCGGACGTCGATCTGCTTCCATTATGAATAGCAAACCTCTGTAACAGTCGGTAGATCAACGAGAAAAAATACGATGAGATCAGTTCTGGAGATATTGAAGATTTGACCAAGAAGGCTAATTATTTCTGCAAATTTTAAAGTTCCCTGCCCAACGCCCCAGCATTTTGGGGTGCGAGGGGTGTGGCCTGGGGCCGGCCATAGATAAATATTCCAATTATATTTACTGCCAACGGTTATTTACAGTGTGGTACACCGGCCAACTCCAACCGCTCTGCTAGTGGGGTTCCTCGCGCCCCTCCAGGATGAAACAGGAATGCATTCCCAATGGTCCACCAGCTGTAATAATTATCGCTATCACATCTTTGCTCTTTAAAAATAAAGAAAATTTCATACGCTGATTGACTCTTCTGATAGGCGCTCTTCAGATGCTAAAGGGACCTCGAGTGCCAATACATCCCGTTATTTCAAGTTTTGGCTTAATTAATTCCAAGTTACACCATTTTAGCTACAAGAAAAAGAAAAAGAAAAAAAAAAGTAAAAACGGAGATCCTTGAAAAGTATACGCAAAAAAAGAATAGAATGATTAATAATATAAATTAAAATGCGCTTCTAGAGCTGAATAATGTAATTAAAATCATATTCATTAAACCCCGTAGGCCTTTCTAAACGATTCAACATTCATTCCCGGTCTAATCTTATCAATCAAATCCCTTCTGTCCATGGCCAAGAACGCTCTCTTTAATGTCTCCATCAAACTAGTAGATTGATTGCTCTCTGGAACAGACGATTGGGTGGCACCATCTTCTGCTTCAACCTCGTGCATGGTTAAACCAGTTAATAGGTGTTCAACAGCATCTTTATACATACCCATGTTAATGAACGAAACTCCTAAGTTATATCTAGCACGCACAAAGTTTGGATTCAAACGTAATGCCCTAGAGTAAGCTTCCACAGCCTGTTCTGGTCTATTAGAGTTAGCAAGAGATGCACCCAACCTATTCCAACTCAAAGCATCATCTGGATTTCTATTGATTGCAGCTTCAAAACAATCCATCGTCTTGTCATATTCCTCCATGGAGTAAAACAACACACCTAAACCAGTTTGAACATCGGCATCCATGTTGGCACCAGCTGGTGATAATTGGGCAGCCCTGAGAAATAGTTCGGTAACCCTTTTGTTGAGTGCAAAACGATCATCTGCCTGAATCTCCGGATTGGATGCTCTAGCACGCTCTGCAACCTCAGGGTATTTAGTTTCGATCCATCTTTCCAAAGTTGCGTATGCAGCGTTGTCGTAACCTTCATTGACGTATGAAATGGCCAAAGTCATTAAAGCAGGGAGATTTTGATTCGATAGTTCTAACGTCTTCTCCAATGCAGCTATACCAGCTAGCTCTTTCTCGTTTTGTGTTTGCACTTGACCCAATCTCAACCAAGCATCAACATGGCCCGGGTTCTCTTGGACAGCTGCTTCAAATGCCAAAGCAGCCTCACTCAATTTAGCTCCACTCTCCAGAAGTTTCAAACCAATTTCGTAGGCATCTGGATTGTGCAGAAATTGATTGGACTCCTCAAATTTATATTCACCGTAGTTCAATCTTGTTTGTGCGTACTTCTCGAAATCTTTCTCCCATTGGGCTTGGAACTCGTCGTTAGATATAGTATGATCCGCATAAGTATCTGTTGGATGCTCTCTTTCATACTGTGCTGCCGCTGCTTCCATTTGAGCTGCAAACTCATCGTTCGATATCATGTGATCAGCATAGCTATCCTGTGGGTGGGTGTCTTCCCACTGCTTTTGATGTGCATCCATTCTGGCTTGGAACTCGTCGTTAGAGATCATATTGTCAGCATATGTGTCTTGAATATCATCCCAGACCTTATCAAATGCCGATTCCTTTGATTCCAGAACTGTATCCGCTTCTTTATCAGCAGCAACATTTTCCATTTCTTTAAATGATTCTTCCCAGTTGACTTCATTAACCTGCTGAGTGTTGTTTTGTTGAATTGGAGCCATGCTGGAAATCATGTTTCTCATTCCACCCATTCTATTCATCATCATGCCACCTCCCATTCCCCCCATCATCATCCGGTTACGCATCATTGGTTGACGATTCATCTGTGGTTGGTTTGCTTGCTGTGGAAGAGTTACTTGAGAAGCATTTTGAAACTCAGAAGACCAACCGCTCTTTACACCACCAGTCTGCATCGGATTAGCGGCATTCATTTGTGTGAACTCGTTGGCCATGATAGAAGGGTGGTGCTGTTCAAGTTGTGGTTGTTGATGATGATGTTGTTGCTGTTGAATCATATTGATTTCGTTTGCCATAGGTTGGAAATCAAAGTGTGATTGAGGTCCTCCCTGCTGATTCATGAACTGTTCCATGTGCATACGATCCTGTTGATTCATCATCATCTGGGTTCTAACTTGATTTGGATCCTGAGACACCATTTCACCCGATTGGTTACGTATTGACTGTTGCAGTGACGTGTCATTTTGTGAATGCTTACTGAACTGAGCCAAAGGGTTGGCTGTGGCAGCACATTCGGAACCTCCACCTATAAACGACATCTTCGCTTTATAAACTTTAAAGGATAATAAAACCAAGGAAATTAAAGCTTCAAACGTTGAATATTCAAGGTCAAAATCCGGATTGCCTAGAGGTGTGGTATTATAGATATATATATAACCAAATTAATGTCCTATATGAAGAAAATACTGATTGTGGGGAAGAGGAAAAAGGACAAGCCAGGTCCGAGTTCAAAAACAGGCTCCTTCGTTAAAGTGTCTCCATCCAAACAGGCAGGCATTCTCCGACTCTCACCTTGCGCCGTCCGCGTAAAATTGCCTGCTTCGTTAGTCCGCGGCGAACGCGGTGTGGGGATTTGAATTTGGGAGTTGTTCAAATTAGGTAATCCTTCGGCATGTGGATTAAGTGTACGAATTTATATATATATATATATATATATTTAACATCTATACCGATCAGCCTTTTTTATTAAACAGTTTCAAGCTAACATATAGATCGCAGAAATATGCTATTACTTGCTGGCATTCTTAAAACCACTCTTCTGTGTTTTCGTGAGTGATTCCCCCCTCATTCATACTATGGGATAAGGATCCAGTTTTATCGTCTCCTGTTTGTACACCATCCACGTTTCGTGATCGGTCAGAAATCAATTCATCGTTATAAAGCTTTTCGGAAGGCAAGATTTGACTGAAGTATGTGGTTGGCTCTTCAAATTGATGGTGTGATCCTTGTTTGCCTTGTGGCTGAATACATGTAGGAAAATCAAAGTCACAACTTTTAAAATCTTCAAGAGCCTTCTGAAGGTTTTCGTCTTCTTTCAGATGCTGCTTTAGTAGATTATCAATCTCGCCTTCGCTTTTTTGCGACTGAGAAAATCCATTTATACCGAATTTTCCAGAGTTAGCTTCAGCATGCATTGAAGAGGATCGCTTATTAGGTGTTCGGGTCAATGGCGGTGTGATAAGGATGTTTGGGGTACTCGAATACCTCGAAAATCCTCGTTTGCCCATCGGTCCAAAGTAGTCATCCTCTTCCGTAATCTTGCGTTTCACAACACCTAGATTATCAGCACTTTTTGAATTACCACAAGTATGAAGCGTGGAAAGATTTTGTGTATTCACCGTTTGATTGGTCTTATTATTCAGGTTGGAGTTAGTCGGAATTCCATCAAGTTCCGGAATCGGTCCATCCAACCCTAATGTTAGCATATCAGTAGCTATCAACTTTCTAACTAGTATGGCTTGCTTATGAGTATCTTGAAAAATTTTCATAATAATGTATACCGCTGTGGATGCAGTAGGCCACTTCACAATTCCGGATTCCAATACATCAAGAACAACCAAGATGCATTCTCTAGCCACTTTAGAGACGTTTGCATTTTTGTTAGCCAACTGGGATAACATGATCGTGCCTGCAAAGAAAATAGGCATAATGTGATTCATAGTTAAATGATCTAATTGTTTGGTATCTTTAGCACGCTTTGCAATAAAGATAATCATATATGCACACTGAAAGGTGATAACCCAGGATGGATAATGGCCATTGTCGTATTTCTCGACAACTTTGAAGACAACACTGTTTTGGAAATGGTCATGCTTACCACATGTAATGCTTTCGGGCAATGGAATCCGCTTCATCAAGTTTGCTCTATGGATCACCAAGACGTTGGTATAATAAAGCAAAGCCAACATGAATGTTTGTGGAGTATGGGTTTTAGGATCCATAATTTGCAATTGCAAGTCATCAGGAACGTTGTGGATCCATTTTGCCAAAAGTGTGTCACACTTAATAACAATCGAATAGCTTGGAAATCTTTTGTGCACAAAAATATTGATAATATTTTGCTGCTGAATTAGGACCTCCATTAGTTGCGATATTTTAGCCAGTTGAACAAAGAATCTACCAGAAGATGGATATTGTGGATCATGGAAATCGTTTTCATCAAGAATTGGGACATCACAAACGTTTAAGTTGAAAGCGAACGATACATTGTATACGAACGATACCATTCGATCCTTAGTAAACAGATACCACCATAGCTTCTTATACATCGTTATCTCCTCGGCGTTCAACACTTTGGAGTTCGCTTGGTTGCGATCCATAGAGAACTTTTTGGCAACAACGACGGCAACTTTAAGCCAATGAACGACATCTCTACCACTAGAGTTTGGTTGTTCTAAATACTGCGAAAGTAAGATCAAGGATTGAACTAAAGGAATAGGGTCATCTTCAATGCCTGCATCGTAGAGAGCCCTGGCCCTTCTGTAAAGTATCCTGGTTGTTTCCTTATGTTGCAATTTCTGTTGCTGTGTCCAGCTATCCTGAGATATGTCCCTATAGCCAGTACTAATAATGCAATGAAGCAACAATAGTGAGGGAGGCTCTCTCAAATTGGAATAGTCTTTCATAAACTTCTCTTTATTAATTATAGGATTCAGCACATGAAATTTGTTAAAATAGACATCTATATATTCCCAACACGCATCTACGCTAGGCAGATTAAAACATCCGTATATGTGAAGCACTTCAACATCGGTTTCATCTAGCTTGAAGGTGGATTTGTAGTTGCCTGACTCGATTAACTCGTCAAAATAATCTTGAATAATTGGGCCCACAACCTCCTTCATCTCGTCCATATATGAGTTAACTGTTTTACAGTTCTCATGATAGTTTGTCGTGGAATCTGTAATAAACTGCTTCTTTCTTGTTGCGTCAAATTGGCCACGAAGCACAACCTTTGGATTCAGTTTGATGGCATTGAGATTTGTAAAGGATTTCTGCATATCCCGAGTGGTAAAGTCAGGCAACTCCTGATCTTTGGATAAGAAGTCAGGCTTTCTCTTTATTTTTGAAGGGATTGAAAAGAAGGAAGGCCTTGTCTGAGTCTCTACATTTGGCTGACTGTGGAGTTTGCTTTTGACTCTTGATTGCGATCCTGAAGACTGCGTTGCATTTCCTGAATACGAACTTTCAATTCCCGAACTCTCGCAGTTTGGACGTTCCACTTCGTCATATCTAGTTTCAGGGCCATTACTTTTCTCCGGGCACGCCTGCCCAACAGACTCCTGCTGAACAAGTTCAGATGCTTGTGCTGCCATTGCGATTCAATTCAAACGTGGGGAACGACAAAGTTTTATGTTCTACTGAGCGTACAATGGGTACCTGGTTCGACTTGAAACAAGGTCAATTATTGTCTTCTGGGTCAAAACACTCAAAGAAACTTGTAACTAACATTAACTGGGGAGTACAAATCGATAGGGCCCTTCTTCCAATGGAGAGCCTTATCTACCGGTGTTTGCTTTGGAGTCTACTCGCTTCAAGCCGCCGTCATTTGCCGTGCCCACTTTTTAGTGGGCGCGGCCCGCCGCCCGCGTTATTCTGATGCATCATGATCCATGCTCATTGCTGGCTCGTTGGAAAACTATTACATAGTACAGGCCAACTCTACTTGGTGAGACGGCAACTCGGTTAGTCGACAGTTCTAACTGTGCATATCTTGTGGTGACTGCAGTTATAACTTGTATAACCATTAGTGTTGCTTCAGGGGATTCGAACACGACACTGTTTTGGAACTCGCGAATGAGAATTGTTCATCCTTTAAAAGTCATTTCAATGGTTCCAGATCACACATATGGATCATAGAATCCCTTTCAACCGACAGTTCTTTTCATTGTCAAGCGCTTTCGTCACAGCTACTAATCCATGAAACTATTGTTGAGTCTCCATGGATTTACTACAATTGGCCTATGTGCAGCAGAGTAAACATAAAGATTAGAAAGAAAACAAAAGACATACACTACAAAAAACACTAACTAGTTCCATCTATGAGTCTCATCACCTTCCTTCCAGTCTCTCTCTAGGTACCCTAGTTCCTGCTTCACTCTCTTAACTGTCGCAGGGTCACCCATATTCTTACCCATGTTATCACTTATCTTGATTGCAGGATTACCGTTTGCGGATTTCAGTTTGATAACAATGTTTAAAGGAGGAGAATTATCGAAATCGTTACTAAAGTTTGTACCCACTCCGAAGATAGCCTTCAACCCAACAGAGTCTGCTTTTGCCTTGTACTGGATACATTTATCAACGTTTAACGAATCACTATAACAGATGATCTTTGAAAATTTCGGTAAACCCAAGACATTGTAGAAATGGTTGGCAATCTTATCGGTGTACTCTATAGGGGAACCAGAATCTTGTCTAACACCAACGTAATAATCAGAGTAAGGTGGATTCAAAACTTTCAAGAACGCATCCGTTCCAAAAGTGTCAGTTAAAGCTAGCCCAGCATTCTTGGTGCCCATAGTGTTCAACCAATAATCCATGGCTAGCTTGTTAGCGTTCGTATAATCTTGCGTAATAGCAGCAATACCCATCATCCATTCATGGGCCACAGTACCAGAAGGCTTGACACCAAACTGCTTGGCAAAGTAAACGTTCGAGGTACCCAAAAATAACGCCTGCTTGTTTGCAGGTGCCTCTTGAGCTGCTGCGCATAAGCCTTCCATCACCAGTTTGTGCGCCTTGACAGATCTCCTTCTACGCGTACCAAATTCACTGAAAGGGCAATCATGTTCAATAAGTCGTTTACCTTTTGCCTTCGCTCTATCGACCTGACCATCGTAGGTCCAATTGGTGTCAACAAACTTGAAATAGGCTTCAGAAATCAATGAAAGTAATGGAATCTCGTATAAAGTAACGTCAATCCACAAGCCACTGATTTCTAATCCAAACTCTTCGGGTTTATTAGCATTTACAAGGGTAATTTGACTTTCCGGTTTCAAACAAAATGTTTTCATAAATTCAAAATACTTGTCTGGTAAATATGGTACAGCGGATTTCAAGTAATCAATTTCGTCCTGTGAAAACCGTAGATCACCTAGTTTGTTGATCTGGATTCTCAACCACTCAATAGCTTCCTTGTTCAACTTCATACTTGGAGTTCTGTTCGTATATTTAAATTCACATGCTGTATTATACTTAATTGTTAGTATCAATTTCTTTTTCATTTGAGGTACTTCTATAACACTTACTCGCAGTCGGGAAGTTGCTGTGGATTGCGGCATGCATTGTCAACTTGTATAAGTCTGTGTCTAAAAGAGACACGATTACCGGATCAACAGTCATCTTTATTACTTTAGGGTTGCGTATATCAATGACAATTGGGTAACACTGTGAATACAGGTCCATGCAAAAAGAGGGAAGAAGAGAATAACCACATGGCTTATTTGATAATCAACGCTTAGAAGCTAGACTGTGCTCCTGATTCCCTGAGTCCTGCGACGGAGCCGTCGGTCGAGTCGCTCATCTGCAATTTGACTCTTACTGTTAGTCTTCCTGTCGTCTGCGCCTGGGCCCTCCCTGGGCGTGAGAGGGAGGTAAATCGATCTTCAACCACGATTTGCTATAAGCATTTCAGAGATCTATTTATAAAGTACAAAGCAACTATTAAGTTACAAAAATAACTAAATTCAATGTGGAGACCAGTCGTGGTAAATCGCTAGAAAATATGACAGCAAATAAACAGACAAGTTATTAGGCCGAGTGCCCTTCTTTACGCGATTAACCTCTCCCCAATATAATTAGAACGGGGTGTCACTTCCTAAATCAGCAATACGATCAGTTTTTTCTCTCCTCGTTTCAAACTTCTTGGTAAGCATCACTTTGGAATTCTTCATTTCAAACTCTGTGAGTCCAAACACTTTGAGTCCATATAATACCGTAACAAATTCGTCCCCCCAATTCGATTCAATTAGTAATATGATCGATTTGACTGGAAACTCATTCAAAATTATTTGGACGTCATCGATAATTGGAAATGTCTGGAATAAATCAGAATCTTTAATTGAATATTCAAACTCGCTGATTTTGGAGAAGCTTTGCAAGCCTTTGTTGACGAAATCTTGATTATAGTAATTGGACATTCTATCTTTCAGAATTTTCCAATGTTTCTTGTTTGCTGGCTCTACCAACAAGCTAACTTTTTTGGGGGCAGCTTTCATTAAATAATTTGTTCTCGGATGGAGGATACCAGCTTGTTTGATGTAGATGTTCTGGCTCAAGCTCACCGCATAAGACACCGGGAAATCCTCAGCTAGTGACTGCCAGAACTGATTATTGGTAATAAGTGCATTGGATGGAGAGTTTTCCTTTTTGACTAGATCAATGTCGTTCAATCCAATCAATTTTCTTTTGGGACCAATGAAAGTTCTCCTTATGTAGTCAGAAATGCCATGGAGAACCCTATCTAACACAGCAGTTCTGATTCTCTTAAGTTTGGGAACCTTCGTCAACTTCTCTATAACTCTGGCACCATTATCATACGCTGCATAATTAACAACATTTGGGTTCTCAAATTCATATCTCGAATTCAACTCTTTTGATATAGCTGTTTTAACTAATCGTGCTATTAGAACGGGATCAATTGATCTGCTGGGGTCCGCAAATTCGTTCTCAAAATCATCCTTCAATTTAGCAAGCTGAGCTTTGAGAGCAAGTCTAATAGACTCCATAGAGTCGCTCAATTCAGCTTGTGTAGCAAACTTAACGTTGTTCTTAGTTGCAATGTCGAGCATATACTTCTCTAACTTGATACTATTGGTCTCAATAAAATTATCCCACGAAATTGTTATTCCTCCAGTTTCAAAACTTTCTAATTGCGAAGCAATCAAGGACTTTAGGTATTCCTGAAACTCTGGGATAACTTCAAAACCGGACTCTTCGGTATATATAATTGGCACAAAAGAAGGCAAGTTTTGAGAGATAGATTGATGAATCTTGATATCAATGTCTTTAAATAGAGATTCCATCTTTGATTTATATTCCTGTAAGTCTTCAACTTTTCTCAAAAGATCCTTGTAATCAGTCTCCAATAGGTTGACTCTTGTAATAATATCACTCGAGTCTCCCGTAAAAGTGCTGTCATTGAGAGCTACCAACCCCTCAATATCCTTATAAAGCATTACAATTTGATTCTGAATCTTAGTATAATCGTTTCTCACAAGTGAAACTTCCAACACGTTACTCTCAAAGCTCCCATGAAGTGCACTTAGTTGCAACATCACATTATCCACCTTGCCCTTTAATTCATTGTCCATTTTGTAGACTTGGCTCTGTATCTCATTGTAATATTGTTGTAGATTAGCTTGCGTCTTTGATAGTTCTGATAGCTTCTTTTCGTATACATGGAATTTATGATGTATCAATCCAGCATCTATGGGACTTTCTGTCTGCAGTGAGCTAATGGAACTCAGTTTGATTATAAGAAGAATTGATGCAAACACTATCAAGGCAGGCACAGATTTGATACAATAGATGATTATTTTGGATTTTAAAATTGCTGAAGGTTCGTAATGATTCAGATTTGACTCGATCCCATAATCGAAGTCGTCAGAGTTGTCAGTGCCGTTATCCGATTTGAGATCTTCAATTTCCCTAGTCAAGTCGGCAATATTCTCCTCATCTGAATAGTCATCTTCATCTGTGGAAGAATAATTTGTATGTTTCAAATTATCAATATAATCTGGATCATCATCCATATCGCTGTCATCGTTGATACTTTGGTCATTGTTTTTTTCAACTGATCCACTATATTGCTGTCCGACTTCATTATTTAATGAGTCTTTAGCCTTTAGACAAAACTGTCGATTGAGGTATTCCAAATCATGTTTTTGGAGCAAAAATGTTCCGTTATTCTTAATGTAACTGTTGGCATCGTCATCGTCAGAGACGTTGTCCTCCTTGAGGGTCTTCCAATCAAACTTCGACGCTATGTCTTCTAATCTCTCTCTGGAAATATTTCTGTTCATTTCTGAAATTCAAGATTGAGTTCAAGATTGGTACATATATCTCAATGGCAAGAAAACCCAAACTCTTTCAAGCGAACGCCTGACTGGTAAAACAAATGCTGGGGTACCTTTTAGATAACATTCGAAACAAAAGATGGTTCTAAACGCGTTAACCTGTTCAAGGCTGTGCGTGTAGTGAGTCACGTGCCCACGATTCAAGACGATTGACATACCGAACATTGAGGTACTGAAACCGATCATGAAGCTACGCAAAACGTAATCTATTTTAAATATTCTAATACAAGTAAAGATATTAAATAATAACGGGCACGGTACAAATAGGATTTCTAACGTGCCACCAAAGTCTCAGAAGAATGTGGAATTGAGGTATAATTCTACTCTTGTTTTAAGAGTTATAAAGCTGAGCTATCTTTTATGATTAAAAATGCGATACATTGCCATTTATTTTTCCATAATTAGTTAAACATGTAGTTCTGCGTTAGGGGGAGGATTAGACTCTTTGCTCCAGTGTCTCCTCCTTATCCTCTTTTGTGTCTATATCAATATGCCCGGTTATCTCTTCACTTTTGGCTTCTTGCAAAGTCTTCTCTTCTTTTTCCCATGGCTTTTTTCTTGTTGCCAATGTCGACTTCGAAGCAGTATTTGGATCTAGAACAATATCTGGAATCTTCTTGATTCCTGGGATCGGCTTATTGTTCACAATCAAGTCCACCAATTCCTCGTAATTTGAAGAGTAAGGAGGACCATCCACCGTATCTGTGACCTGTTCTTTATTCTCCTTAGCCGCTGTTTCAGATTTGACTTCGGATTCATATTCTTTGGCCCATTTTTCAAAATCGTCTAAATCAAGTATATGGCCAGTTTGTGTACAGAAAAAGAACACTTTTGCTTGCATTGTCAATTGCTTTTTAACAGGAATGGCTATCTTAGTAAAGTCAAATTTGGATTGATCTAAATCCTTTCTGATTTTTTCATCTGATTCACTCTGCATCATCAAGTACTGCTTCATTACTTCGATTAGGCCATTTTTATACTGCTCATTAGATTCAAAATCATAATGGTAGAACTCTTTGTATACACTTGCTTGACTAAATTCGTTCACCATTGCAGAAAGTATTAACCTGTATATAGCAATAGCTTGATCTGCTGTAGTGTTTTCAGATGTAGGGAAAGAACCGGTAATCGGCAACAAACTCGAGTAGGCTAGCCATAAATTAAAACTGATTTGTTCTCTAATTCAAAGTGTGCGAATCTAGCAGATGTTACGTAATCAGCACCAAGAAGTTAAGATTACCTGTACACTTTACAACAGCAACATTCGTTATAACCTTTACTGGAGCAACAAATGTTGGCTGCTACTAATGACGATAGAGTAATTTATATTATTATGATTCAAGCAAACGGGTGATAATGATCGAGCGACACACAGCAACAAAATGGCTTTACTCTACGTATCATATGAGTGAATCAACCTTATATTATAAATAAAACTATCGGTATAGTCATACCCATGCTATGTGAAAATAAAAGGAAAAGTAAGTTACCAATTTTGCGTATTTTCTTTCTAATAATAAAACTATAGTACAATTTTTTTTTCTCAAATCAAACGGCTTCGATGTTGTTCTCCATTTGAACCAAGTTTATACCACAACACCTAATAAGGTCTTTCGTCCTCGATCTCTTTCTTTTCTAATGGGTTGTAACGTAGGAACTTTTCAATCAAGTCGACGTGAGTCAAGACCATTCTTCTGCAGCAGTATCTTTTCAACTTCAATCTGTCGAGAGCATCACCTTCAGTCATGTTATCTTCTTGCAAATACTGCAAGTAGGTTTCCCATTTATCACCAACAACCTTACCACAGGAAAAGCATCTCACAGGAATAATCATGTTGCAGTATATATGAAGGCAGATGTGCTGAGTGGCTAACCTTTCAACGGTGAATCACCAAGGCAGATGAGATGCTGTGAAGCTGATAAAACTACAAAAGGCGTCAAAATCAGTCGCTCGCTATTAAAAATTTTCCCGTCTCAATTGGAGAGCCGCAACTCAATGTTGGCAGATATATTATGTCATCGATTAACTACTATCAGTCGTTCTGGGATGGCACATTGTAATTTTTTTTTTTTTTTTTTTGATACTTGAAAATTTTTTAAACTGGCAAGAAGATCAAACAGATAATAAAAGGAATCGAATACCATTAACTCCAAAGTACAGGGACACCAACCATAGCTCATCATGGTTTCACTCTTTAATGACTGGAAACTGAACTTTAACTCAGGTGGAAGAATTCTTCCGAATGGCCAAGTGATCTCCCATGATGGTAAGCACTCTATTGTCCTATTCACATCGCAGATAAGGGTTTACTCGCTAGCAACAAGACAGAGCATCAGAAGCATTAGACTAGATAAATCCCTTGTGAATACCATTGATGTTTTCATCAGTGAAAAGAATTCATCGTTGTTATATTTGTTTGCCAGCTCTGGTAAAGTTTTGGTTATAAACTGGAGAGAGAAGTTGGCTAACCCGATCGTTGAAGAATTTGATCTAAAGATCGATCAAGCAGCTTATGGGTCACCTGTGAAGTTTATCAAGTGCAACAAGGATGAAGATGCCTTTTATTTTCTAACAGGAAAATCTGCAAATTCATTAGCTGCTACACATCATCAGAGAGTTCCACATACAAGACATGTTTTGAAGTTATCAAAAGATTTAGAAGCATCTGAATTGGAAAGTCACAAAAACGTGGTTATGCAAGCATTTTCAATAGATAGATCTAAAATGGTCTTCCTGACAAATAAGAACCAATTATATTTTTCAAGATTTATAAACAACGATCAAGAAATCGCTAATGAGAAGATTTCCTTCCCCTTCAAAACTGCAATTACATCATTGGCCGTTTCAAACAGTGACGATTCCATCATCGCATTAGGTACCGTTTCTGGTATTATCCAATTAATCTACGTTTCAAACCAGGAAAAACCTCAAAGATTATTGAAATGGCATCTTGACCACGTAAAAGCTTTAACATTTAACCATGATGATAGCTACCTTGTTTCTGGTGGTCTTGAAAAAGTTTTGGTGTTCTGGCAGTTAGAAACTGACAAACAACAATTTTTGCCAAGATTAAATGGTGAGGTCGAAAAGATTATTATTGATCAACATAATGAGGATTTATATGGAATAACTACAAGCATAAATGTGGATAACGATAGAGAATATCTTGTTTTGAGTTCTGTTGATTTGAATTCAAGATTGAACGTCAGTGGTGTGAGACCAAAATTCTCAAGTTCCCTACAAAACATAGAAAAGGATAAGAAGAAATTAACAAAACAGAAATTAGAATTTGATGAAGAAACCATCTCTAAGGTCAAGCATGATTATACTTCTTCTTTTGAAGCTCATTCATTATCAAAGCTATTGTACATTCCGTACGGTGCTTTCTTACAAGCTTACGACCCAATCAAGAATGAGCAATGCTTTGTCACTTCAGCTGCTCCTACAATTCAAGCTGGTAAGGTTAAGAGCGAAACTCTGATTCAAGATTCATCTATCGAAATGTTTTCCTTCACCAAGGATGGAAAATGGATGTGTACCTTTGATAAATTGGCAACTCCTGAATTGGATAATTTGCTATCAGAGAAAGACATTAAATATTCTTTGAAATTTTGGAAATACGTGGAGAATGCTAACACAAAGAATTCTGAGACTGGTCATTGGTCTTTATCTACCAAAATCATCGACCCGCACGGATCAGGAATTCCTATCATTTCCGTCATCCCTGCCCCATCATCCTACCAAGATGGTCTAGCATTTTTGACCGCAGATAACAAAGGTGGTTTGAGATTGTGGAGACCTAGAATACCTAAAGAAATCTATAATAAGATTGGTAAAGACACTTCTAACAAGAAGTTACAGCAAACAGCATGGACATTAAGAAAAGTTAGAAACGGGAGTGGAAGATTTGAAACCAATGCTATAAGTACTGCTTGGTCCCAAGATTCGTCTATTATTGCAATTGGTCAAGAAACGTCTGTAACCTTAATTGACATTAACTCATTTGCTGATATCCAAGATATTCAGCTGCCATCTCTAGCCGGTTCGAGAATTAGAGCGCTTCATATCCTTGGTAGTAACTTGATCTTGTTGACGAAGAACAGATTGGTTGCCTTTGATCTTTTGACATTCCAGCCTAACAAACTAGGAGTCAAGGTGAATACCCCATTAGGTGGTAAGAATTTGATTGCAGTGGACGACGAAAGAGATCTAATTTGCTTTGCTGTTAATTATTATTCAAAATCCTATGATTTACGTTCAAGAATATTTATTTTACAGCCAACTGAATTACAACCACAATTCATAGCCGATCATGAAACTCCAATTACATCTTTAAGATATTCTTCTTCTCATTCAAGTTTCATTCTAATCGACACAGATGCCAAGATTGGTATCTTAAGTTCAATTTCAGGCAGCCAATTAGCAGAAGACGAAGTTACTGATGGGTTAGACAGAGCGTTCGAAATGAGCACTTTATTAAGTAACGCTAAGAAGGTTTCATCAATCAAGAAAACCGAGGATGAGGATGAGGACATGGCTGATGGTGACCAAGAGGATGAATTAACTCACAAACTGCTTACATCGTCATTGTTTGATCCTATCTTGGAGAATCTTGACGGCTTGCCAATAGAAGCATTGTTTGATAGAGTGATGCGTATTATATAGCCTCTTTGTATTTAATATAGAATGTACATTTTTTCGTTTTATGATACATTTAAAAGTATTTTATTCTGATTTGTTACTGTCAGAGAGCAAAGGAAATAATGTCAGAAAGTGAAACCATAAAAAAAATGATTAATCAATTAAAAACGAAAGAAAAAACATGCACCCGAATCTAAATTACAGACTAATAAGAAGCTTTTAACATTCTGTCAAACTGACGACACTTAAATAGACTGGAATACAATAAGATTGGATCTGAGAGTCATAAATCTGATAGTAGGAGCCATCTGTCTCTTCTTGGGCACAGCCGTAGAACAATTCTTGAGAGCCTAATGCTAGGTACCCATCATCAGTGACTGACCAACCGGCAGCATACAAAGTTCCGTATTGAGATGGAGGGCCATCAAATTGGAACTGATGATTGGAAACAATGGATCCAATAGCATAGTATGCGCTGTATAGTATACCACCAGATAAAGTCAATTGAAGTATAGAATCGTCTGTGCAACCAACGGTGGCAGCTGTATTTTCGATGAAACCTTCAACTTGACCATCCTCATATTCTTCTGCACTGTAAACCGTGACGTAGCTAGCATCATAGTCATCTTCGTAATCATCGATAGTTTCAGTGTCAGTGTCGTCGTTAGCACCTTCCACGTATGACATTTGAAGTTGAATACTAACACAAGTATCTGGAACAGTCTCTTCAGAAGTATAAAACATCACTTGAGGAGTTGCATCTGAAGCAACACCCCAAGGGTCATGAGTATCCGTGCACGCATAGAAGTTATTTTCCTCATTATTATCCATAGGAATGCCATTCGAGTCAAGATCCATGATTGAGCCAGATCCTGTAGCATCAAAGTAAACGGCGTTGTTGGCAGCGTCTAATGCCCAACCATCACTGTTAAAGACGTCGCTGGTAGACTCGTCATAAGTGAAGTTGTCCCATTTGTTGTCTGAGGATAAGAAAACATATGGGGCTGCTTCAGGTACAACATATAAACCCAAATTATTAAAGTCATTATTTTCTGTACACACTGATCTTATGTATATGGAGTATTGGGTGTCATAATCATCTCTTTTCCCCTTATGAGATGCTAAATTTCGAAACGATGACTTTGCCTTGGAATTTGGCTTTTCATTTGACTTGGCCCTTTCTTGGTCTTCGTTAGCCTCAGTATTGACTTTGGTTTTCACCATTTTGGTGGTAGTATGAGCCTTAGGCCTTTTTGCCTTGATTCTTGATTTTGATTTTGGCTCATTTTTAATTTTCTTGGAATAGTTCGTAGAGACCAACTTTGAAGAGTTTTTAATTGTGTGTGAAGTTTTGGCAGCAGGTTCTGTGAGGCGGTGACTCTTTTTTGAAGCCTTCCTGTTCTGTAAGTCTCTCTTACCTTTTTTGTAGCTATCTGCTTCTTTAAGGACGATACCAAAAGTGTAAGGGTAGGTGGTAGCACCTGCTGAACTTGAGCTTGGAGTTAACGTGGGGTAGTCATGGCTAGGATCGTTAGGATCATAGCAAAGGATAAAGCTGATAGTAAAAAGGAATAATGCTTTTTTTCTTGGGTGCTGAGTTTTGATTGATGATATGTATAAAGCTTCATATTGGTGATCAATGTATTCGGCAGAAGTTACAAAGGGAAAAAAAACATCATCAAAGAACCGTTCCCCTGTTTAGGAGCCCATTTTGATAGAGAAATTACATATAATGCTCCCTATGTTCTGCCGCGGCATTGGTAAAAGACGGGTACTTACAACGGGCAGGGAGGTGCTCAAAATCAATTAATTGATCTCTCCATTCTGTAAATAGGTTCAGTAGAGTGGCTTAGACGTTAATCTTCCCTCAGAATAGCACGACATCTAAACAAGCCTCGAAATTTATAAAGTGAATTTGGGAATGGTCTGCATCTAGAGCCGAGAAGAGATCGAGGAAGTGATTGCTTAGCTCGTCAACTTCCAAAGCAGTTGTCCCTCTTTAGAGACAACTACGCACTTCAGAATAATACAACTACTGCCAACTTTAAAACCTCCAATCAAAATAACTAGTCTTGATATAGTGAACTTTTTACAACGTATATGTTTTCAGAGATTATCAAATGTGGGTAGTTGACTTCCTGGGAACTCGGATTCTCTCTTCGAGGTTGCCATCTCCCGACTCCCAGTCCTGACTCCCGAGTGCCCCTGTTTGATTCCCCTGCCAAGTGCGCGGATCTGGTGACTGGGCGTATGCCGACTTCGTATATACCAAAGGTTAGAATTTACCGAACTTAGAATTTGGGGCAGTGGACTGGCCGACCCCAGCCCCGAAGGGTGTATGTGGCACTCTGTCCTGCGCTTCACAGTAGGTGGTATATATATATCTTCCAGTTTGCCCATATGTTTTATTTAAAAAAAATCAAGGCTTCCAACATCACACCTCGATAATGAAGCAAGAAAACATTGGACTATTCCGATTGCACTATTTTAAGCAGCAAGGTCTCAAAGAGGAATGAGATGAGCTCACTGCCACTACACATTTGGTCCTATGAAGCTTTCTATCATCAGTTTTGTTCTTTTCTTGAACAGCTATCGCAAATTTAGAAGGTCTTTACTAATACATCTGGATACCGAGATTTAGGAAATTCAAAGTTAAAAATTCAATTCAATGGCTTGTAGAACAGAGAAACAAGATAAAGAAAACACAGTAAAGAAGGAAAAAAAGAAAAGCAAATTGAACAATATCAAAATATAAAATGGAAGCCGTATCGTATAAATTCGAAAAGGGGATATATTGCGAAAGGAAATTGGTAGAGGTAAAAGAAAGGGGCCGAAACAAAAAAAAAGCCAAATCGTTGATTGGGCCGAAGCATACTAACAATCAATCAAACTAACAACACTCAAGTAAACTGGGATACAGTAGGATTGGACCTGTGAATCATAGATCTTGTAGTAACTTCCCTCAGTATCCTCCTGTTCACAACCGTAGAATTGTCTCTGAGAACCGAGAGCCAGGTAACCATCCTTAGTAACAGACCAACCGGCAGCGTACAAGGTACCATACTGAGGAGGAGGGCCATCGAATTGTAATTGATGGTTTGAAGTAATGGCACCAATAGCATAATCTGAGTCATATAGGATACCATCCTTTAACTTCAATGTAAGCGTATCGTCAGAAGAACAAGCCTTAGAAGCACCGGTTGTATCAATGAAACCATCCACTTGACCATCAAGTTTTTCTTCTGAAGCATACAAGTAACCATATTTTCCTCCTTTATGACCTCCAGGGTTCTTGTTGTTGTGGCCAGGTGTCTTAGGACCAGACTTGTTATCGTTGTGATTACCGTTGTGATTACCGTTGTTGTTTCTGTTGTCGTTGGAGTTGGTGTTACCATTGTTATTTCTGTTGTCGTTGGTGTTGGTGTTGGTGTTACCATTGTTATTTCTGTTGTTATTTCTGTTGTCGTTGGTGTTGGTGTTACCATTGTTATTTCTGTTGTCGTTGGTGTTGGTGTTACCATTGTTATTTCTGTTGTTATTTCTGTTGTCGTTGGAGTTGTTGTTACCATTGCTATTTCTGTTGTTATTTCTGTTGTCGTTGGTGTTGGTATTACCATTGTTATTTCTGTTGTTATTTCTATTGTCGTTGGTGTTGGTATTACCGTTGTTATTTCTGTTGTTATTGTTATTATTGTTTCTGTTGTTGTTACTGTTATTGTTATTATTCTTGTTGTCGTTGTGGTTATTGTTGTTGTTGTTGTTGGTGTTCCTGTTCTCGTTGCTGTTATTGTTGTTGTTGGTGTTACTGTTGTTGTTGTTGTTGGTGTTACTGTTGTTGTTGTTGTTGGTGTTACTGTTGTTGTTGTTGTTTGTATTGCTGTTGTTGTTGTTGATGATGATGTTACCGTTGTTGTTTCTGTCTCTGCCACCATTACCACCATGTCTTGGTCTGTCATGGCCAGGTCTTGTAGGTCCATGTGGACCCGAAGGAGAAGGCGAAGGGCCAGGTGGAGTAGATGGAGGCTTTGGAGTAGGAGTAGATGGAGTAGATGGAGTAGATGGAGTAGATGGAGGACCTGGTGGAGTGGATGGAGGAGATGGAGTTGGAGTAGATGGAATAGATGGAGTAGATGGAGTAGATGGAGGACCTGGTGGAGTGGATGGAGGAGATGGAGTTGGAGTAGATGGAATAGATGGAGTAGATGGAGTAGATGGAGGACCTGGTGGAGTGGATGGAGGAGATGGAGTAGGAGTAGATGGAGGCATGCCTGGATCTGTAGGTCCCTTATGTTCCTCGTCAATTGGTTCTTCGTCAATTGGTTCTTCGTCAATTGGTTCCTCGTCAATTGGTTCTTCGTCAATTGGTTCCTCGTCAATTGGTTCTTCGTCAATTGGTTCCTCGTCAATTGGTTCTTCGTCAATTGGTTCCTCGTCAATTGGTTCCTCGTCAATTGGTTCTTCGTCAATTGGTTCTTCGTCAATTGGCTCTTCGTCAATTGGCTCTTCGTCAATTGGTTCCTCGTCAATTGGCTCTTCGTCAATTGGTTCTTCGTCAATTGG